>JARSSU010003603.1:0-30682 GCA_029619165.1 Eurosta solidaginis
CTTTACAACGCGACGTGGGAGCAGAAATAAGTGTTCCGATGCAATAAGATTAACGACAAAAAGCTAAAGCAACAATTTATGAACAACATAGCTCAAAGCCGCTGCTACTCTGGACCACCAAATGAAATTGAATATGTATGTTATTGAGTTTGTTGTCGGAATGGACGCGATACCGAGCAAAATTGATTAATAGTGCTGTCGGAATGGATGTGATTTCTACCAGCAAATGTACAACAATTTTACATATGACAAATAAAACAGTAGTATTCATAAAAATAACAAGGACAACATCGACAAGAATACAATTAATAGATATAGAAGGCGACGTACACCAAGGTAAGAAAAACAAGTAAGGAAGGCTAAGTTCGGGTGTAACCGAACATTACATACTCAGTTGAGAGCTGCGGAGACAAAGTAAGGGAAAATCACCATGTTGTAAAAAGAACCTAGGGTAACCTCGGAATGTGTTTGTATGACATGTGTATCAAATGGAAGGTATTAAAGAGTATTTTAAGAGGAAGTGGGCCATAGTTCTATAGATGGACGCCATTTAGGGATATCGCCATAAAGGTGGACCAGGGGTGATTGTAGAATTTATTTTGTACGATATGATTATCAATGAAAGGTATTAATGAATATTTTAAAAGGGCGTGGGCCTAAGTTCAATAGATGGACGCCTTTTCGAGATATCGCCATAAAGATGGACCAGGAGTGACTCTAGAATTTGTTTGTACGATATGAGTATCAAATGAAAGGTGTTAATGAGTATTTTAAGAGGGCGTGGGCCTTAGTTCTATATGTGGACACCTTTTCGAGATATCGCCATAAAGGTGGACCAGGGGTGACTCTAGAATTTGTTTGTACGATATGGGTATCAAATGAAAGGTGTTAATGAGTATTTTAAAAAGGAGTGGGCCTTAGTTCTATATGTGGACGCCTTTTCGAGATATCGCCATAAAGGTGGACCAGGGTGACTCTAGAATTTGTTTGTACGATATGGGTATCAAATGAAAGGTGTTAATGAGTATTTTAAAAGGGAGTGGGCCTTAGTTCTATAGGTGGACGCCTTTTCGAGATATCGCCATAAAGGTGGACCAGGGGTGACTCTAGAATATGTTTGTACGATATGGGTATCAAATGAAAGGTGTTAATGAGTATTTTAAAAGGGCGTGGACCTTAGTTTTATAGGTGGACGCCTTTTCGAGATATCGCCATAAAGGTGGACCAAGGGTGACTCTAGAATTTGTTTGTACGATATGGGTATCAAATGAAAGGTGTTAATGAGTATTTTAAAAGGGAGTGGGCCTTAGTTCTATAGGTGGATGCCTTTTCGAGATATCCCATAAAGGTGGGCCAGAGGTTACTCTAGAATTTTTTTGTACGATATGGGTATCAATGAAATGTGTTAATGAGTATTTTAAAAAGGAGTGGGCCTTAGTTCTATATGTGGACGCCTTTTCGAGATATCGCCATAAAACATGGACCAGGGGTGACTCTAGAATGTGTTTGTACGATATGGGTATCAAATTAAAGGTATTAACGAGGGTTTTAAAAGGGAGTGGCCCTTAGTTGTATATGTGAAGGCGTTTTCGAGATATCGACCAAAATGTGGACCAGGGTGATCCAGAATATCATCTGTTGGATACCGCTAATTTATTTTATATATATGATACCTGCCAAGATTTTAAGGGTTTTTTATTTCGCCCTGCAGAACTTTTTCATTTTCTTCTACTTAATATGGTAGGTGTCACAACCATTTTATAAAGTTTTTTCTAAAGTTATATTTCGCGTCAATAAAGCAATCCAATTACCTTACCATATTTCATCCCTTTTTTCGTATTTGGTATAGAATTATGGCATTTTTTTAATTTTTCGTAGTTTTCGATATCGAAAAAGTGGGCGTGGTCATAGTCGGATTTCGTTCATTTTTCATACCAAGATAAAGTGAGTTCAGATAAGTACGTGAACTGAGTTTAGTAAAGATATATCGATTTTTGCTCAAGTTATCGTGTTAACGGCCATGCGGAAGGACAGACGGACGACTGTGTATAAAAAACTGGGCGTGACATCAACCGATTCGCCCATTTTCACAGAAAACAGTTAGCGCCATAAAATCTATGCCCCTACCAAATTTCAAAAGGATTGGTTAATTTTTGTTCGACTTATGGCGTTAAAAGTATCCTAGACAAATTAAATGAAAAAGGGCGGAGCCACGCCCATTTTTAAATTTTCTTTTATTTTTGTATTTTGTTGCACCATATCATTACTGGAGTTGAATCTTGACTTAATTTACTTATATACTGTAAAGATATTAAATTTTTTGTTAAAATTTTACTTAAAAAAAATTTTTTTTAAAAGTGGGCGTGGTCCTTCTCCGATTTTGCTAAGTTTTTATTAAGCGTACATATAGTAATAAGAGTAACGCCAAATTACAGCTTGCAAAAGTTTTAAATTACCTTCTTTTAAAAGTGGGCGGTGCCACCCCATTGTCCAAGATTTTACTAATTTTCTATTTTGCGTCATAAGTTCAACTCATCTACCAAGTTTCGTCGCTTTATCGGTCTTTTGTAATGAATTATCGCACTTTCTCGGTTTTTCGAAATTTTCGATATCGAAAAAGTGGGCGTGGTTATAGTCCGATATCGTTCATTTTAAATAGCGATCTGAGATGAGTGCTCAGGAACCTACATACCAAATTTCATCAAGATACCTCAAAATTTACTCAAGTTATCGTGTTAACGGACGGACGGACGGACGGACATGGCTCAATCAAATTTTTTTCGATCCTGATTATTTTGATATATGGAAGTCTATATCTATCTCGATTCCTTTATATATGTACAACCAACCGTTATCCAATCAAACTTAATATACTCTGTGAGCTCTGCTCAACTGAGTATGAAAAGAAAATCATTTGAGAAGCATACTTTTTCGAAAGCATCAGCAATCTTAAGCAATCTTTTTGCGCAGGATTTTGCTGTAACTATAAAATGCTAAGTATATAAATGTGTAAATACGCTGGTGCTATGAAAAGCTCGATTTAGTGATCAGGAAAAATACTTTTCATATTTATGCTTTGGGCAACATGCATAAGAAGTTAGCATGTGCTTATTTTTATAAATTTTCTGGTTTCTTTTGCTACAAAAACATTATATGTAACTTTTACACTGAATCAGAGTCTAACGGAGTCTTTCTATAATCGCAAATAATTTCAATGTTTTGCTTATTCCACTCCTTAAAACAGCCACAAAAATATTGTCTATTAAGCTTTGTATTAGTGGTAAGAATTACTTTTGATTTCCTCTTGCGTTTAAGCAAATTACTGGAAAAGCGAGATATTCACCACAATTCTCAACAAACTTTCAACTGGCAATACAGCTGACTTCGAAAATTCGAAATTCCTATTCCCTATAATTGGAGGAATGTTGCGTGGTATAAAAAATTTGCGAGAACAAAATTCCAAAGAAAAATTTAGAATTGGCTGATTATTTCTTTCACGCCAGCTATTGTAAAAAATTAAACGCTATTTCAAAAACCGTCGAAGACCTGCAAGTTGAAAAGAGTTTTGAAAACTTTTGAGAAACAAACAGAAGTCATCAATTAAACTAGCATTGTTATGAGTTCTGTCATTTAGCATTTACCTTCTATAAACTTTAGACCACCCATTATCCCAATTTCTTACTAAAAATTGTGCAAATTAACCCCTTTTTTATTTTTGACAATTTGACAAAAAAACTTTTATGAATCTTGTAACTAAGTAGGAAAACGACGTTCGAGTCTCACTCCCGGGAGAAAGGCTTTGAAGCGATTTACACGGTATACTTGAAACAGTTTTCGTCTTGTCCGTCCTGATCGTCGTGTTGTTATAATTTTTCCGGAATTATTAAAAAATTAAAGTTAACTATCTTTTATTATTTATTCTTGTAAAGTTTGCCAACTCTGCGTAGAATGATAGCCTGACTTCTACTATATACACTACATACTATTTGGCAAGTCGTTCTTCTACTTCCTTAGTTGCTATAAATTGTGTGCAAAGTGCGACAAACGGGACGAAAACTTTTTCAATTTTAATTCGTTTTAGCTTTTTTATTATTTTCCTAGAATTTCTTATTTATTTAGTTATTTTTTAGGGACCAAAGTAAATTGCTGCTCTCCATCATAAGCGTTTACATAAATTGATAAGTCTATTTCAAATAAGCAACCTACCAATAAAAAACGAAAATTGCTGGTAGCAGCAAACAATAGAAAGTATTTGGGAGAAATTAGAAAAAGTTGTAAATAAAATATGAAATGGAAGAAAATATAAAATGAATAAGGCATAAAATGTTTATATAAATATATTTATGACTAGGATCTTGTTTATTAGAAAATATGGAGCAAAATGAGTTGTGAAAAAAATTTAAATCTTGATGAAGGGTGGAATTTGTGTAAAGTTTTTCGCTTGTTTTTTTTATATTGTTTTTCAAGTTCAGGAAGAGAAGACAAGTTCATTTGGCGAGAATATTTCATAGAATACGGCGTTCCATCAATGTAAGCTGCTGAGTGTTGGAGGTTTTGATTATTATGAAATTTGACTTGAAAATATGCTAAAAGTTTGCGAAACGTCAGCCATAAATATGTTAAGTATTTTTTGACCGAGTTAAATGTTTTCAAAGTGATAGTAAAAATGGTTTATGCTTTTTGTTTGATTTTTTTTTCTATTAAAATTCCGCGCTGTACAAGGGTTATGTTGTGGTTTAATTTAGTTTATGAGTTCATAAATTTGTAATATGAATTTTTTGAAAGCATTTGAAAAGGTCTATAAGTTAAACTTGAATATTTTTTACATGAAAGAGTTATGGAAGGGTAAAATGTCAGAATAAATTGCTTTTTTATGATATAATTATTATTAATATTGAAAAGAAACGAAAATTAGTTACGGTTTTCGCTTTTATAACGTGTGTTTGTGAAAATAATTTATTCCAATTAAATTTTTTCAGAATGTGGATGGGGCATCCACCAGTCCATGCCATTACGAGTAATGTGGAGAACAATGCGTAAAAAACGGTGCTGCGAAAAAAATCCAATAAATAGAATATTTAACGAGATTTTTTATTCATGCCAAAGTTAGAAGAGCTGTGAACCTACACAATCAAAAAAAAATCAAGGGCCGTTACTTAAATTATTATTAAAAAAAAGTAATTGTCAGCAAACCCCATTAAAATAGAACATTACATTAAAAATACTCCACTGGCACAGCAATGAAACCCTGCTGCTTATTAGCTCAGCAATGGCTTGAAAGTTTTATGGGGACTCTGCACGCCAAATAAAGCTCTTGTTATTGGTATGCTGATATTGAAGATCCACACTTACCAATAGAAAAATTGTGTCAATTGAAATTCGAAGTGCTATTCTATCCACGTATTCTCCAGAATGTTATCTAATGTACTATCTCAAAAACGAGTTCCTCCGAAATTGAAGCATGTTTCGAGGACCTTAACAAATCGTATTGAAAGACAAAATGTGTTGCAATGTTAGAGAGACGTTGTACTGATTACATCACTCTAAAGATCAGTACGAGTTATATCACCTAAATTTTTGACACCCTTTTGCAGATGAGGGCGTTTTTCTATGCTCCGTAGATAACTGAAGAAACTGATTATCGAAAACTAAGCTGAAGTGACGTTGCTTTACAGGAACATCCTTCTGAGTCTAACCTAGAGAGTCTTTAGTACTAAGCTCGGGAATGATTAGAAAAGCAATGTAAAATCTACTCAAACTAAAACCCTATTAGAAAGTCCCAATATGATACGATTGGAGAACTCTAACTTTCACGATTTGAGTTTTATTTGTTTGAGAAAAATTATCTAATGTTTCTCCATTTAATCCCATGTACCGAATTTGGTGAAGAAATCTTAATATTTACTCAAGCTATAGTGTTAACAGACAGACGGACGGACGGACGGATGGACGGATGGATGGGCAGACGAAGACGGCTTCATTAAATTGCTTTCGATACTGATGATTTTTGATATATGGAAGTCTATATATCTCGATCCCTTTATACATGTACAGCCAACCGTTATTAAATTAAAGTTATAATATCCTGTGTATAAGTACAGCTGGGTATATTAAACAAGGCACGACGAATTTACCTAGGTAAATAATAGCTTAGGCTTGCCTGTCACTGGCTTTGAATGACTTTATCATAAAATATTTAATAGTTATTTACTTTTTTTTAGGAAATAAACAAAAAAATTACGAGATAGATGTTAAAGCATTTAGTACCAGAATCTTTCGCGTGGTAAATTACTACGTTACTCAAATACTCTCTGATCACGGGACAGACGAGAACGATACTGAGCAAACTCTTTCAAATGCTCGTGATGGAGGAAGAACCGACAAATGCTCGAGGAAAGAGTCGGCTAAATCACAATCGATAATGTAACAAAAAAAAAGTGTTGAGTGGTTCACAAGAGAGGTAATAAACCAGCAACTTCGTAAAACACCACACACAGAGAAAAAGCGTCAATTTAATACAGGAACAAGAGAAGGATCTTCAAAATAGAAATATGCAATGCCACCCTAAAGTAAAGTGATTCCCGAATTGAGCGACGGTTCCATCCGGAGTGGTTTTAAGTACACCGGAACACGGTTGATGCAACGACAGCAATTACGGTGATTAAGGAATTTTCCCTCCCAAACCGCAAAATAAATATTATTAAAGACTGCTAGGCAATAGAAAGAAAAATATAATTGGTTTAAATAATGGCAACCCTAGTAAATATACTTACTCGATTTATGTGCATAGTATAAAATAAATCAAAAACTCGAACATTTTATCAAAACTTAAGCAATTACAAATTGCTTTATTAAATTCACTTATCACAAAAGTTTAGTCGTAAAGCTGAAGGTTAACCATTAAGAAATAAAATTTTAAAGAAAACATGCAATAAATATAAAAGAGATAAACTATAGCTTTTAAAAGTATTAACGGTACTTTATTTGTACCCATCAATTTTATTTTTATTGTGCGATATTTAAGTAGATAAATATGTATGAGGTTTTTATACATACGAATTGGCATTCATATATTTCCAGATATGTGAGTTTTTCTGCACAGTCAACTAGTAATAAATATAATCAACTTTGGTGTTATCTATTAAGAAAAAAAAGAAATATAACTACATGAACTTATTATTTCCAAACAGCTATGAATATAGTTTTATAGCGGTTTTGTCCTTGAAAAATAAGGAATGACATAATTTAATGTCAATAATTGTAATGGAAATTGATAAACAATAAATATGAATCATGGTATAAAAAGAAGGTAGTTACACTGAAAATTTTTTGACGTATTTGGGGGTTTTGAAGTTTCATAATGTTTGTTGTTTTGCTAGAAGCGTTGCCATACCGTTACTGTTTAAGACGAAATTGTGGTTTTTCGGGATGGAAATTTCCTTCAGGATGAAAGCGCAATGGTCATCTGAGACAATAATAATATGCTCTACAACGATTTATGTGCAGACATATCGATTGAGAATACACTAAAACATGCCATTTTATTAAAAAATAGTGGATAATGACTCATAAACTGATTAATGACTCATATTTTTATGGCAGCTTGACCCCTAGACAGCAAATAAATACACGAAAAATCCTGTTGTTCTAGCATGGTCCTATTATTATGCTTCTATAGTGGATATTTCTCAAGGCATGGTATACAATTTGCTACGTTTGTGAAACGCCGCATCCATGTCAATGCTAAAAGGGCACAGAATGTGTATAGGCGGGCTTGTCCCAAGGTACAACGGGCAAATGAACTCTCATAACTAGTGGCTAACCTGCAGAGATACAGGGCAATGTTCTCTCTCCTCAAAGGCTTAATTATACAATAAATAAAAAATGTGGACTTGTAGCCAATTATGACCATTCAATTTCAAAAATTTGCGTTAAGTATGTTAAACTCTTAGAAACTGCGGTGTCGGTTTATAAGGACCTCCTTGGGCAATCGATTGACGAACGGGTCAACATGTTCTGAGCAAACGTACGGACACACAAGAAGGCTATATTCCCTTGCTTGTATACTTCGATGCATGTTTCTTCCAACAAAGCAATTTTCGTAATCTCGAAAAACTTATTAAAAACCCTCTTTTCTAGGCTGATATTTCGTATTAAAATATTTCCAATGCATGCGGCTCATTTTTTTTTCTTTTTATTTAAAATAACTATGAAAGTAATTTAGTCGGATCCGTAAGAATCCATCCAAATTAGAAAAATTCGTAACATTTTTCAATCTGGTATATTGTTTTTGGTGAAATTGTCATTGTCCCCGCAAAAGACAAGTGGCTAAAGTCACACTAAATGGAACTACCTCCATTTTTATACTCAGCTGAGCAGAGCTTACAGAGTATATTAACTTTGTTCGCATAACGGTAGTCCGTAACGGCATACACTAATCGAAATAGATATAGACTTCTATATATCAAAATGATCTGGGCGAAAAAGAAATTTATTTAGCCATGTCCGTCCGTCCTTAAACACGATAACTTGAGTAAATTTCGAGGTATCTTGATGAAATTTGGTATGTAGGTTACTGGGCCCCTCATCTCAGATCGCTATTTAAAATGAATGAAATCGTACTATAACTACCCCCACTTTTCGATATCGAAAATTTCGAAAAACCGAAAAAGTGCGATAATTCATTAGCAAAGACGGATAAATCGATGAAACTTGCTACGTGGGTTGACCCACTAACGCAGAATAGAAAATTAGTAAAATTTTGGACAATGGGCGGGGTACCGCCCACTTTAAAAAGAAGGTAATTTAAAAGTTTTTCAAGCTGTAATTTGGCAGTCGTTGAAGATATCATGATGAAATTTGGCAGAAACGTTACTCCTATTACTGTATGTATGCTTAATAAAAATTAGCAAAAGCGGTGAACGACCACGCCCACTTAAAAAAAAATTTTTTTTAAAGTCAAATTAAAAAAAAAGTTAATATCTTTACAGTATATAAGCAAATTATGTCAACATTCAACTCCAGTAATGATATGGTGCAACAAAATACAAAATAAAAGAAATTTTCAAAATGGGAGGGGTAATGAAACATGGTAATTGGTTTGGTTTATTGACGCAAAATATAACTATAGAAAAAACTTTGTAAAATGGCTGTGACACCTCCCATATTAAATAGAATAAAATGATAAAGTTCTGCAGGGCGAAATCAAAAGCCCTTGGAATCATGGCCGGAATACTGTTCGTGGTATTATATATATAAATAAATTAGCGGCACCCGACAAATGATGTTCTGGGTCACCCTGGTCCACATTTCCATCGGTATCTCGAAAACGCCTTCACATATGTATACAACTAAGGGCCACTCCCTTATAAAACCTTCATTAATACCTTTAATTTGATACCCATATCGTACAAACACATTCTAGAGTCACTCCTGGTCCACCTTTATGGCGATATCTCGAAAAGGCGTCCCTCTATAAAACTAAGATCCACTCCCTTTTAACATACTCATTAACACCTTTCATTTGATTCCCATATCGTACAAACACATTCCAGGATTACCCTAGGTTCATTTTCCTACATGGTGATTTTCCCTTATTTTGTCTCGAAAGCTCTCAGCTGAGTATATAATGTTCGGTTACACCCGAACTTAGCCTCCTTACTTGTTTGTATCATGATTTGAATCAAAAACATTTCACAGAAATTGATGTTATATTGGTATTGGTAACGATTTTGAAAAGAAAAAAAAATATACATAAATTAAAAATAATAAAGAAAAAAATGTTCAATTGAGATAAATCCTACAATAAAAGCAATGTTGAATACCCTGTAGTTCTGCAAGTCTGCCAGTAGCCCTGACAACTCTCATAGCCTTGGTATCACGAGCAACCTCCAACATAGTGGAAGCTCTTTTAACGTCGGCATGCCTTTGGAGGTGGCGTCTTGCAACACGTAGCAATCTAAAAGCCTTACATATAGAGATATATCACACCCTTCTCCTTACAGCAAAAGCGTACTGCCCCACACTGTAGACTTTGTGTGTGGGTAAATGCCTTGGGAATCTTCGCTGTAGATGCTTGACAATTTGCAAGTAATAGGGCCATGAGAAAGTGCGTGTCGAGTTGGGTATCTTGCCACGGCTAGAACGACGTGATAGTGATTATAAGATTATTTTGTTTCGGTTTCTGACTCTTTCAAATTTGCAGTATTCACTTAACGTCGCTTATGGGGTTATTCCCCATGTGGCTATATTTGCAACATAGTTTACGAAATCTAGATACATTCTACAGAAATAATTTTTAAGCAGATAAGACCACACATACATATAAATCCACAATAGTTTAGTTAGGCGTTTACAAATGTCCCATGCCTAGGAACCAAACTATTATCTGTAAAATTTTTCACATTTCTCTTTATTTCGTGCTTCCACATAGAGATGATACCCTAGAGATGGTACTAGGAGAACAAACGGCATCTCTAAATTTTTTCCTTAAATACCGATTATCGAAAGCCATTTTATATACATAGCAAGTCTCCTTATATAAAATTCAAAATAAGTATAGTCTCGTTTTATGACAACTTTTCAAAACACAAAATCGAGTTAACTTCTGCAGATTCATTTTGTTTCACTGCTTATAATAAATAAATAAATGTAAGGCGTGATAACCTCCGATCTAAGGCCGAGCTTCTCTTCCAATTGCATCGTGCTCCTCTTGATTTTCCCTACAAATTGATCGGACGGGACCTACATGTTTTATGCCGACTCCGAACGGGATCTGCAAGGCAGATGAGTTTTCAATAAGAGCTTTTCATGGCAGAAATACACCCGGAGCGCTTGCCAAACACTGCCGAGGGCGACCCCACTTAGAAAAGTTTTCTTCTAATTGAAAAACTTTATTTCTAAAATTTTGATGTTGTTTTGCCCGGGGTGTGAACCCAGGGCATACGATGTGGTAGGCGGAGTACGCTACCATCACACAACGGTGGCCGCCTGATTATACCGTAATGATTTTTATGATTAAGCCATCAAATAACATACATACATAACTTTGTATGCTTTCCACAAATTGTGTGAGTGTATGTACATATATATGTTATCTAATTGTAAAACAGAAGTTGCAATAAAAAACATGAAAAATGAACAATAAAATACAAATGAGGGATGGAGAAAAAAATTAATCAATCAAAAGTTCATTTTGGTGTGCAAATAAATTACTAATTCAAAATGTTACCACAGCATTGTTGTTGTTACTTTATATGCATATTTGTTGCTTTTGTTGTTGTGGTTATTTTTTATTGTGATTTATTTATTTTTTGCTATAACCGCTGTTATGCTATGCAAATTAGCACTTCAGCCAGCAGGCCAAAGAGTCATCCAGCACACGTTCAAACGTTCGAACGGCGAATGGCAAACGGCAGAACCGATCTCTTAACTTCTTTGCCATATGCAAATGGGAATGGGAACGTAACCCTCTCGGAAAATTCAAAGCATTCTTCAGGTACTCAACTAGTTTTTTTAAATAAAATGATCCTTTAGGAGTTCGAGCGAAAAGTTTCCGGAAGTTCTATGATGCGAGTATCGAAGGAGCCAGTTATCGCGAAGAGGGAAAGCTGGCCTGAATTTTAATGAAACTGGCAAAATCGCGTAGGAGCTTAAGCGTCAATTAAAGACGAATATTGGGATGATGCCTAAGAAAAATTATGCAATCAGGCAGCTTAAAGGAATAAGTCGGAATATACCCTTAAGTGTAAGATGGGGCGATGAATTTGAGATAAGCTTTGTGACCCGGTGGTATTTGCTTTTCAGTAGTAAGACTTTCAAGCTGATGATGACCCTACAGGGATTCCTTTTCATACAAGCATGTTTAAATTTCGTTCCGCTGGATTGTATAATATGGAAAAAGGCCCTTGTAGTTGCCACAAAGGCGAAAGTTACAAACTTCTGCTAGTGATGCTACAAAGCTTTGACTCCGATTTCGAGATACCAGGTCGTTTTGTGTGATTTAGTTCTATGGCTGCGATTGACCTTCGTAAGATGTGACGAATGTAACAGCGTAACATATAGTAAATGTGGTAACGTTTCAAATTTGCTGGTTATCTCTATAAAATTCAAATTTGCTCCGATCTGCAATCTTGCTGCTAGTTTCGACTTCAATTTCCTTAGTCAAAGTTGAAAAATTCGAATTCGCTTTCGGTTCTTTGAAAACTCACTAACCCTAACATCCCTAACACATACCCATTCACATTCCTACACATGAAATAAAAGCAAATGAAGCAAACGAATTGCAGCAGAGTCGAAGAAGTCGCAAAAGTGGGAGTTAGCAAAAGGCTCCTGAGGTGCTCGTCTCGCAATCAAAGCGCAAATGAGATGTCGTCGATAATGCATTATTTATGATGCCCGCAAACAAAAGTCAAAAACTTAAGCAATTCGCGCAGCTTGACTTCGTTGGCACCAATGAGTTAATAAAAAAAAATATATAAAAATGAAAAGATTCTTGTAAATATGTGTTTACGTTTGTTTTAAATGTAATGGTATAAAACAATAAAAAATCTACAAAAATAAAATAGAATCTCAGTGAGTGGAGAAATATTTGGTTGAAGAATTTTTTATTTTTTACTTTCCACCCACAGTGACTTTTCCGAATTGTGCCGTTTAGAGACTAACGCCTTAACTTTTCTCTTTTGTTCTTCAAATTATTTAACAGTTCATAGTCAAACGTCATTTTCGTCCATAGTGCCTCCAACGCTTTTATTATAAGTTAATTACTTTTAATTAATAATGTTATGAGATTTGATATAAGTTTTCCCCCTGTGCATCAAGAGCTTTGCGCGCCTCCAGCTTTTTCCCCTTCAATGCGCTTCAAAAGGAAAAACAAAAATTGTAACAGCTGTTTGTTTGCTTTATTTTATTCAAATTTTTTTTACCGAATTTAAAGGCGAAAAAAGTTATGGGGCATTCCATGCCAGTTTAGGTTTCTAAAAATTTGACGAGTCAATTTTAGACAATTTTTCGTTATTTTAAGAGAGGTTTCTTGAATTATTCCTTTCATAACATGAAGTGGTATATTAACTACCAGAAGAAGAAGAGAGTGGGCAGTATGATGAGCTTAGTCGATGTAGCTATACGTTCCTTTCTAGTCTCCAAAGATTTGAGTTCGAATTGAGCTTTGCGTTGGAATCAAGCGCAAGGTCTTAACAATAATTGGTTGTCATTATTGTTGTTTTTCTCAACTGATTTTTTTACAAATTATAATGGAAGAAAACAACTTACTAAAGCTGCCAGAGCTCGTTGTATAGGTCCATTTCAAGGCTTACTAAGCCCACCTTATCAGCAAGTATTTTCGAAGATTGCAAAAATGATCCAAATATCAACAGAATCGATGGGTAGCATACGTTTGCCTGGACTGCCCCATATAAAAGAAAGTTGAAATTTATGACCACTCAGAAGAATATATATGTACTATATTGAAAACTGTTCTAATTTACATACGACAAGCGAATCAGTGAGTAAATGATTAAACGCATTAGACTGTGTAAAAGAGAAAAAGATATTTTCAAAACTAGATGAATCGATTATGCGATATACAACGAGCTGGAAAATGAATGGGCCTAAAGGCTCAATACCCATTAGTTAAAAGTTTTTGTTTAACTTTTGTTACAAGAAAGAAAACACACATATAAACACACAAATTGATAGTAACATTTGTTTACACGAATTTGGTAAGCAAATTAATTTGAAAAACTTCAAATGAAACTTAGCGATGTGCAACTGGGCGAAAAAGTTTAAAAGTATTTATGTATACATTTTTGTGTGTTCTAAAGAACAAAGATGCGAGAAGAAGAAAAGTAAAATCTCGTTAAATCTAAAGTTTTAACACGCTTAGGTTACAAGCAAAATGAGGATGGGGATAAGAAATGTATGTCAGTTAGCTTAACGCTGCTTGCCACGCAAAGGCAAAGCTTTACATGTCTTTATATCGTAGGGTGGCATGTTGCTCAGGAGTAGTTGCAGATTTTTCAATGAAATGGATGATTGGTCCTGCCAAAATTAAGCTAAAGGGCGTTCAAGCTATTCAACTCATGCCAGCAATATTCCAAATTCGAAGTGCAGGTCTTTGTTTTTACGTAGTCTCTTGTTATCGCTTGCGTTAAGTCCAACAAAATCGATGTTATTGCAAATGAATCCTACTGAGAATCTTACAACTTTGAAATCAGGATCCCAAGCAGACATCGTATCGGAACCAAGAACAGGTGAATGCCGAAAATCAGTTGATTGGTACATTTTTAATATGATTTGACACTTCAACATCCGACGCAGTACGATATTGACATACCTCCATCTTTTTACAAAAACAAAATATGTACATGGAATTGTTATTTATGTATGTATGTATTTCACAGTACTGCCATCTTGCATGGTTTCGCCCCGCCGGCCATTAATAATATAGAGGGAAATTCTGAGAATTCTACTGCAGATAAAACAAGCTGAGACTCACTTACTTTTGAAAAACTTCCTTAATCTTTTTCAAGGTGCCTATATTGCTCAGCTTTATCAACTTAACTTCAATGTGCCTCTTGAATCGAAGACTGTTAGCAGTTTATTTGGGTACTTCCCGACATATTCCAACTACGGCACCCTCCTTTCAGACCTCAAAGTTTAGGTAGATGTTTTCGGATAGGAATAATTGCAAAATGTTTGCGACAGAGTTAGAAACTGACAACCGAACTTGCAGGGTTTTCTCCTTTTAGAAACCCTAAGCCTCTTTGTTACTCCCCTTTATCAAGCACTTCGTGGCAGCAGCGTTGCCTGCTGCGGTCACCCAACCATTGGGAGTACAAGACGCTATCTGCATAGTATGGCGTTGTGGAGTTCGGCTAAACTCTTACACTAGTGAAAAGCTGCCTGCCTAAGAAAAAATTTCATAAGATCCAAAATGAAATAGAAACTATCATGTGTGTTGGCGGTGGAGTCAAGTTTAAGGCAACCTTTATGTTGAACTGATTAAGAACGACCAAGGTACTTCTTTTCCGAAGGATGTGTCTGTTCTTAGAGCGCTGTTGGATTCAATACCAGTTGGGAACAATTTGTTTAACTTAAAAAAAAATTCGAGAGTCCGAAAGAAATTTACGAAAATTTCGAGCTTTTCACTTAAAGATTTTTCTATTTCTCTATTTTTCTCTCGAAAATCATAGGTTCTTCAGAGTTCGTATTGAGTTTTGACAATTATTTTCCGAAGAGTGTTTTATATGTTCTTCCAAAACAAATATAAAAAAAAATAAAAATCAATGCAAATCTTGAGATTATTACTTGAACTTTGTAAGAATAAAATTGGTTAGGCTACTAAATTGCATAGTCAAAAAATTCAAAAAACTTTGAGTAAAATGTCCGAGAGTTTCGAAAAAAAACATAAAGCATCTTCGACTTTTTTCGAAAATGTTTCTCAGTCTGGTTTGCATATTTTCTGTGATTAAATTCTCAGAATTTCTTTCTTAAATTACCGAAGTTTAATTAACGAAACTTGAAAACAAATGCCACTGCTATTTTCTTGCGCGCTGCTGTAGCTTATGGTACAATAGAAGCTTAAGATATCAATACAAGAGCTATTCGACATTTTTTCTTCAAATCCTCTCACTCCACCCTCAAAACCACACTTATCTCCAACATTGTTAAGGCAACGTATAAGCCGCTTAAAACTTATTTTTAACACCACAAAAGAAGTAAGATACCATATAGAGGCGACATTGATAAACAAGTGTAAAAAGTACATACTAAAAGCGATTAAAGATATAGACAAAATTACAAAAGTTTTTTTAATGCTCTCAAGACATACATAGCCGTATAAAGGACTGAAGTTGTTGGATGGGCACCAAAACTATAACATTTGAATCTCTTGTAATACATTTTTTGGGGTGTGGATTGAAAATAAAACTAAAAAAATATTCAACTCAAGTGAAAGAAAAAACAACAACAACAAACATCATAAATAGGAAAATGTATTAATAATGAAAAGGAAGCAAACAATAAAATAACTGAGTGACAGCAATTACCATTACGATACGATATGCCATACAACAAGAAACAAAAACACTAACAAATATACTTTTGTGGAGTAGTAGCGCCATAAAAGGGCGATCAGCTTATCAAGTTATATATATTTGACGATATAATACGAAGTTTCCTAATAGCAACGCAGTAAAGGCTTATAACTAGCTTGTGGTAAGCAAAATTTTCTGAAAATTTTATAAATTTAAATTTATTAAATTTAAAAAGTTACTCTTTCGTTTTACACAAATTTCTCATTTTGCTGAATCTAGACCGCCTTAAGAGTACATTTTTTAGCATAGTAAAAAATGGAAAATTGTTAAGAATATTAGCAAAACTAAGGTGTGCTGCTATCTCTAAGTCAGTATGCTAAACAGTGATATCATGCACATCCATAGATCAATCATTATGTATCTACATAAACGAAACAATAATTGCGTCTACACATATGTACCATGTACCTATACGAGCAGCGGAGAATCAATGCACAAACACATGCATATAGCTGAGATACTCCTGAAATGTATGCATTGAGAGAAGCTATAACATCGTGCAATTGTAGTTACAGCTGAGAAGTTTGAGAGCTGATGGCAATTAGTAGATTCTGGAAATGAAGCGCTAGAAGATGCGAACGTTGAAATCAGAGAGTATAAAAAGGCAGCAAATGTAGAGGCGCTGGAATTCAGTTGATTTGAGCTATCAAGCAGTTTAGACGCTATCTAGCGAGCCATAGCAATATTATTTTGAAAGTCAGTTTCACTTAAGCTATCTGTTTGGTTATTAAGCCTGCTAGTTGCAAAGTATAAGTGTTATTGTGAAAGTACTTTTAATAAAGGCCATTTTTCCATTATTCAATATTGGAGTATTTATTCAACAGCTTAGTGATACGAACTTAGCAAAAGAGCAAATAAGAAAATTTGCAAGAAAATCGTTACAATATATATACAGTGAAATTCCTTATAACCGGACATTCACCGTCGCACGTCCTTTTGTCCGCTATGGGAGATGTCCGCTTATAAGGGATGAAGTCACAAAATATATACCACACATAGAAATTGTATTGTACATAGTTTAATTAAGAATTTTTGGAAGTAAAGAATATTTGAATACTTTAGTATTACATATAAATACATATACATAAATCGATTAAGTACATTGTACAAGTCTTTACATTTCAATACTAGTTTGATTGAAAAAATTGGGTAATGCTTGATTGCTTAAAGATTGATTGCTTTAATTTAAATATCCATTTTCAAAGTGACTCTCGATATTTTTAATGTGCTGAAAAGCTGCATGGTCATTTTTTGCAAATTGTTTCAAGCGCGCAACAAGTTTTAAAGCCTCATCATATATATTATAGGCTCACTTATTTCTTCTCAAAATTCGTCTTCTGAATCACTTATGTCCATAGTATGATATTGTTGGTCAAATTGAATTTCTATATTGTTGTCCTCAGTGAAAATATTTAGATCCATTTGGAGAAAACCTTCCAAATCAGTTGCAAAATCTAGTCCTTCCTGAAACCTAGCATAGATTGCCAGTGGAATGTCATCTTCGGGATCAAAATCTGGAAGATCCTCATAAGTTTGCAAAAATCCTGCTTTACGGAAGCAATTTGAACGGTTGTGGCCTCCACTTTATCCCAAGATGCTTTGATGAAATACACAGCTTCTAGTACATTAATGGATTTTGAGACCCTGAGCTGAACTTGTATTGTCAATTTTAGATAGCAAGTGTTTTAAAACTAAGCTTCTATACAAAAATTTTTAAATTTTGGATTATACCTTGATCAAGGGGTTGACTAATGCCTTTGTATTTGGCGGCAAGAAAATAATTTTTATGTTGGTTAAGTTTAATCCCTTTGGACGAGAATCCGCGTTATCTAAAAACAAGATAATTTTTCGACTCTGGGCTTTCATTCTCCTATTGAACTGCTGCAGCCATTCACTCATTACTTCTCGAGACATTCATGCTTTTTTATTAGACTTCCAATCCACTGGCAGTTTTGCGATTGAAACGTGTTTAATAGATCGAGGACGGGCTGCTTTACCTATAACCAAAATTAGCTCCTTATCTCCAGCCATGTTAGAACAGAATAAAATTGTGAGTCTTTACTTTGACAGTTTACCGCACACGCATTTTTCGGATTTAAGAGCGAGAGTTTTGTCAGGTAAGGCACGAAAGAACCCACTTTCGTCTGCGTTGTAAATGTCTTGAGGCTTTTAACCGGTCAACAGAGATGGCAGTTTTGTCCTAAACTATTCGCCGCCATCCTGGTTTACATCTGTAGCTTCACCAGATACGTATTTGAAAGCAACATTATTCCTTATTTCTTTAACCATCCTTTGAAGCACTAAAATTAGGTACCACCCAGTTTGGCTGCAATTTCCATTGACTTTGCTTTCAAAATGGCACCAGAAATCGGAATGTTTTCACTTCTAGCCTTAGCGAACCCATTAAAACACATGTCTATTTCAGAGCCGCCTTCTTTAAGAAACTTTCGCTTTTGATTAACATTAACTCCAGACTCCCATTTAGAACGAATCTTGTCTTTATTTTTATTGATTTAAGCAGCTTTTGTTTTGCCAATATTTAACCTTTCAAAGCAAAAGGAACGTGCACCTACCATCATTAAATTTTTGGACTCACTATACTTTACCTTTTTTCAACTCCACGTACTGATAATTTATCTTTTCCGAAACATTAATAATTTCCAATTTTTCTTTAATAGAAAGTATCTTCTTTTTCGGCAGCATATCATTACGAACTTTGAACGCAACCATTCGCATGCAACTGACTTAACAACTGAATGGAAAACTACCCTTAATTTGAAACACACGGCTTGAATGTGTGCATAAATGTTAAAAGGGGAATCACCTATTTCATTTTTATAATGAACAACAAAGCTTGCTTGTGATATTTTTGAATTTTGTCCGTTTATGAGACATTTTTTTATGAAAATGGTTTTGAAATACTTTGTCCGCGTTCGGTTATTATAGTGTCCGTTTTTTAGGATGATATTAGTATGAAAAAATGAAATGAAAAACCTGTGTGCCCCAAATTTGTCCGGCTATTGGAGCTGCCCGATTATAAGGACTGTCCGTAGTAGGGAATTTCACTGTATCCATTCCCTAAACGCTTTGAAGCCGTGAACATATTGAACACCTCTCGTAAATGATATAGCGAAAATCCATTTGTGTACCGCAATGCAATACGAATTTCATAATGATGATGGCGACTGACGATGGCAAATGTTGGCGACCACTGGCAACGAAAATGATGAAAGCTACAACATACCCAACTACAGCAACAATATCAATATCGCTAACAGCCGCCACATTATACGCTGACGATTGACAACTTTCGCCCTGCGATTGAGCCCGTTCCTTCATAAGACACACACAGCTATTCGCACAAACATATGACGAGTGCAATATAGAAATATACTCCTCTGTATGATGCACATTAGTTGGTTATATGTGATTGAGTATATGTATACATAGAATACGATATACGACAACGATAACGCATAATACTCTAGGCAAATGTTATACTTCGCCATCGAAATGTCATTGTCAGTTTGTAAAAAATTCATGAAAGCAGGCACGAAATTGCGAAATAAAGAAGAGTAATAATAACTAAGAAGAAGCAGCAGAAGTAAAATAAATAACAAATAACTACTGCACAAAAAAATAAAAAAGATAAGAAAACTCATAAATGTTTGCTTGGTTAGAAATTTATGTAATGGGCTAAACTGTCTCCGTACAGACACACATACACATATACTCTATACAGCACATGTGTTTGCCCACCATTGCTGGAAAAAACTAAAGTAAATGAAAATTTCTCAACTTGGCTTGGTTATAGCAAAATTTTGAAGATAAATATGTTGCATGCGCGAACTTCAGTGGAAAGCAGCGGAGCTTCACAAAATTCTGGTAGGTCACTTCCACCACACCAAAAACTTTAACAGAATTTTTAACATAATCTAAGCACACAAAATACACTAATTGTAGTTTTAGAGTGTAAAAATATAAATTCTGAACACATAGCTAAATTAAAGTGTACAATAATTGTAAATAACAAATACAGACAGTGGTAGTTTAACAAATTCTGCTGTGGTAAGTGGTGAATGTGACCTACTAGAGTTTTGTGAAGCTTGCTTCACACTATTTTTCGTCTGCAATGTCTCTATATTAACATTGTCTCTGGTTATAGTGAATGCCAATCAGCGCAGCTGACGTGGTTACAGCGTCCTATGTGACAGCAAAATTGCGGCTAATACTCGTAAATTTTATGGAATTACTCTAAGTATGGGCGTGTAGTTGTGTATCATTGTAGGAGAATATATATGTATGTATGTATGCATGTGTGGTAATAGGCCATAGAACGATGCGTGCTACTTTAGACAAGCCGTCGCTTGTGATTATAATTCATTCATGTGGTTATGAAAATGAAGACGTCAAATGACTTGAAGAACACAATTATGAGGTTACTAATGACGATAATACCGTTAATATCATTACTTATAATAGTACTGGAGCCAGAGATAATGTGCATTGTTTGAAGATGGCACTGAACAGGCACAGTTGGTTATAGCCAATGAGGGACCAATCTTCACTGGTTTAAGCGTATGCTGGTTGCGAGTGGGAACGGCGTAGTAAAATCAGAGCCAAGCTGCAAGTTTTAATAGGAAACTGTGTGTGAATATGCAGAGACTACGCGAACTGACTCAACTGAAGACTGAATTGCTAGGCGTGTGAGGTGTACATCGCAAAATGGTGGTATCACGCTTAATAAATTCAGAGTCGACTAGGCGCTATTTTTTTGTAAATGAAAATACTTGACATTGTTGGTGGCATTCGAGTCAAATGCACTTTGTGGGGAGCCAACCAGTCGCTGCTGGTTAAAAGGAAGACAGATGGAAGTAAAACTCGGTGAACAGTGTCCGAGATGGAGTAGTGAGATAAGTGATGCCTAAGGATTATCAGTAGATACGTTGAATGTTTACTCGGTATCGGTATCAAGGTATCGATGAACAAATAGTGCACATAAGCTAAATATACGGTTGATTAATGAGCAGTGAGTGGATGTTGAGAACCATATTAACGGTGTTGAAAAAACCGGTGTATCGTTAACTGATACGTCGATATCCAAAAAGACCGATGGGTCTATGAAAGATACACACATGTCATATGAAGATGAATTGGCTAATCCGCAATCGGTAAATTTATTTGAAATAAATATTTATTGCAGAATTAATTCGGTGGTCTGGCCGTGAAGTCATAGTGGTGATGGAAAAATCAGCTTCACGAGTCCACGGATACACCACCTTACCGGAAAACTACGCTCAGTGTAGAGCAGGGGTTTTCACTCCATAGCACAGGGGCTATAATTTTTAGTTGCTAGAGAGCCATAGTATGGAACCTTTTTTAATGAAAATATTTGTAGCTAAGTATAAGTCATGATAAACTAATTAAGAAGTTTACGTACGAAGGCAATTGTGGTGCGAATAAAATACTTGAAAGTGTTCATTGTGTCAGTTTCTTTTATTAAAACCGATCGCTTCACATTGGTGTGGAAAAAGATAATGAAGAGGAGTCACCGCAGAAGAGGGCTAAGAGAAGGATACGATAATGAAGAGTGAGTTGGGGAACTATAGCTAGTGGAGATGTCAGAAGAGAATTGAGATTTAAGAAGAAAAGAAGATGTAGAATAGAGATGGTGAGGAAGGTAACGAATACTTGTTCAAAAGTACACTAAAAATATGCTACTTTTAACCGAATGCCCCATTTTATCCCAACCCACTGTATGTGCTTTGTATTTCTATCTATGGGTTTGGCGACAATTTACTTTTTGTAGAGCACTAAATACAAAAAAAAATTTGCCTGCTTATAATGGCTGGTGATGAACTTGGTTGTTTGGTTATTGGTAATGCTGATGATGACGATGACGCTAAGCGTTCACTCAACGACTGTCAATCGCATTTTAAGCGTTATTTATGTACGTATGAAGTGTCGCGTGTCTGAAGTTGCCACTTAATGCGTTGTAGGTTTGGTTGGTTGCCGCACCCAAATGTCAGCTTTGTTAATTGAATGCCTATATTTATGTTTAAGTTTATACATATATGTAGTAACTATATAAAAACTTCCAACACGATAAGCTAGAGATAGAATTTTGTTTCAAATATTTTGTGAATTTTTTTTTGCCAGCTCTCATCTTTTTTCCATTACGCTGTTATGTGTGTCGCCTTAATGACTTTATTGCTTTGAGTATATAAATTTTGTATGCATAAATATGTACACCGAATGTTGTGTGTGAGCTGTGAAGCGTAAGCAGGCGGTAATGAGCGTAGAAAAGCTTTTTTATATGATTATGCTTTTGTTTTTCAATTTCGACATACCCACACGCATACGCATTTTGCATACCAATCGCCTCACCTCTATCAAGCAGTTGTGACGAATTAGCGGAGTAGATTGCATATAGCCGTAGAATTTCGCACTGTCTTTAGAAGAGTTTCGTTACGCATAATTTGAAGTTCTTACAATGTGTTTTTGCAAGGCATAAAGTTGGCTGAAAATGCCTGCGTCTAAACTGCGCTCCAAGCTAGCGCTCGAAATGCTACTAGCCTGTCAATCATATGTATGGCCCACGATATATTGATGCATCCCTAGCAGTACCCAAAGTAGAATTCGTTCTCCCTATTATCTTTGAACAATACTTGCATGCTGTTGACAGATAATGAATATGGCATGCAGGGCCGTAGAGAGAAAATCCGGGCCCGGGACTAAACAATTTACGGGCCACCTATAAAAAGCCACTAATACATTAATTTGAATGCTCATCATGGCGTCTCATTCATGAATCACAGACCTGTAAAAAACAAGTACCAGTACAAGTACAAGTACCAGTACCTCAGTACTTCGAAAAATGTGTACAAGTATAAGTATCGAGGTACTTGTACTTGAATTGTTGAAGTACAAGTAAAGTACTTGTAAGTACTTTCGAAGTACTTTGACAAGTATTGAACGGTTTTGAAGCGGATCAACTAATATTTTTTAAAAATCAGCTCAACTACTGATCGATACGGTATTTTCCAAAAATATGAGACGTTTTACGATACAAAAAATTTTTGTAAATCGTTCGCTAATTTACAATAACATTTGTTGGAATGATTCCCTTTCCACAGTTCAGAGTGGTGAAGCTCATAACCTCTTCCCGAATAATGAAATTGTTTTACGGGTTGAAAGCTTAAGCCCCGCATGCTTTACCGTCGTTTTATACGCAGGATATATTTTAGATTCACTAGTTCTAGGCAATAACTTGCTTGGTCGCTTACGGAAGCATCCGAATTAAAACCCAAAGGCTATGAGCGTTGACCTTTTATTAGGATAATAATACATACTCATGCACAAACTACCTGGAATTGTTATACAATTTGCAATTTTGATCAGGTTACCCAATATATAGATTTCCTTAAAAAAAAATTTAAATTTATATTTCTTTATTTCCAAAAGACATTCAGAAATAAATGTACGTAATTTAACGCAAAATGATTTCTTCACAAAACTTTTTTCTTGATTCGGATGATTCTGTCCGCAACCCGGACTCCACAGACAAGCAAGTTATTTACTGGAACTAGTGAATCTGAAAGATATCCAGCAAAAAAATTTAAACTTGGCCCGTCGTTACAAAATGGAGTTCTACAGTATTTGCAGTCTAGCACACTTTAACCGAACGCTTAACACAGATTATTGATGATAAGCTCATGGCAGGCACGATAATTGCGAAATACGTATATTGTGATGCACGCCTACAAAGGCAATAAAAAGATTACTTCGAACTTCATAAAGCACCTGCGTATAAAACACCCGGAAATGCATGCGGGGGTTAAGCACTCAAGCCGTACAGCAACTTCATTGGGTGGGAAAGGCTTTGACGAAAAAGTGATGAGCTATATCATTGGACACGGCATCACCACTTTCAACCGTGCAGAGGGAATGCTTCCGAAAAATGTTTGAAGGAACATGGCTAAATGTGACGAGGTGTCCAAAATTAATGAGCAAACTAGACGAACGATTTACACACATTTTTGGTATAATAAAAGAGCTCATATCGACAAATAAGTACTTTTGTACGACGGCCGATATATGGTCTTCAAAGCATAAAAGTTTCCTGGGGTACACTTGCCATTGGTTGGATGACAAATTTAACAGGAATTCGGTAGCACTGGGGTGCATAACCACATACACATACATGAAATGATAGCAGATACAAATAATAATTTCCGTCTGATATCATCAAAAATTGTGGGGACCGTCACAGACAATGGGTCGAAATTTGTAAATGCTTTGAAAGAGTTCGGCATGTGTAACTTGGACAATTTTGATTACTCTGATGATGACACTGACGGTAGTACTGATAATTCGTCTATAGAAAATATTGTAGCCTTACCGAAACATATCAGATGTGCCAGTCACACACTGAACTTAATTACCACTACTGATTTTATTAAAACTTTATCAGAGGAGCGTACAATATTAAGCAGGCATAAACAGTTACAAATGATTCAAAGATATAGTTTTAAATCGTTTTTAAACTTAAGTTTTCATTGAAAGATTTTCAGAAAATGCAGTATTTTATGGAAGAAATCAAACTGTCCTAAGACATCAGAAATAATAGTAGAAACATTAGCATCGCCTCTAGTTACACCTGTGGTAACAAGGTGGAACTCAACATACGACGCTCTGTGCCGGCTTTTAGATCACAAAAATAAATTAAAGGCACTTTTTGAGAAGCTAGATATAGGAAAAAAGACAGTTTGCCTGCTACAGATGTATCGTATTTGGAAGAATATAAAGAAGTAATGTCTCCTTTCGCTGAAACATTAGATTTTTTACAAAGAGAAGATAATATGTTATATGGTTATCTTCTTCCTTCGCTTTAGACACTTTGTGTAAAATTGAAAAAAAATCAATTTAGGCAAAAACCTCATTTTTTAAAAGGAAGTGGCGAAAAAGTTGGAGCACAAATCAATTTTGCGATTTGAGTCATATTTAAGCTATCTGAAGAAAACTATGACACCATTGTTGCAGCTTTTTTATGCCCTAGCATAAAGCTCAGATGATACAAAGCCTTACAAGCTCAAGTAATACATTGTCCACCGCAGATATGTACAAAATTGTTATCACTGAAGCAACTCGTCACGCAAGAACGCACATGGAGATCGAATTTGGAAATCCAGGCCGACCGATGCACAAAATAATTATTTATTTTTTTTACTTTAAAACTCCAGGTATTAATACCTTATTCTTTACCTTTTTATGCATTTATGAAAATGATATCTTTATTAACCCTCAATTTTTTAAAATAGATGAGCTATTCGAAGAAATAGGCCATGATCAACCAGCACCCTTACGATCACATAACTTTGACAAAATGGTTGAAGAAGAATTTTACAGGTATCTTAATGATACATCAACAGATTTCAATATGCTTCAGAGTTATCCTATTACGAAAGACCTATCGCTCAAAATGAATACGACCTTAGCTTCCTCCACCCCAGTAGCGTTTATTTTCCTTAGCAGGCAATCAATGACGGACGTTGCGTTTGAAAAGGTAGTACTAATGAAGGAAAACACAAAACTACTTAAATATTATTAGCTGTTGTACAATTTATACTTATTTAATATGTTGTTTTACTTCTTGTTGCTTTCTAATATGAATTTTACTCATATTCAATAAAAAATTTATAACAGATTTTCTACATTTTTTTCATGAATCAAACTGACATATTTTATCAGAAGAAGTACTTACGTATACTTCGAAGTATTTCGTAAGTATATCTACTTGTACTTTCGGATTCGAAGTACAAGTACTGTAGTACTTATACTTTGTACTTAGATTTGAAGTACTTGAGTACTATTACTTATTTGGTACTAGTACAAGTATGTACTCAGTACTTTACAGGTCTAATGAATCATTATTAATGGATTACATCAAACAAATTTTTTGCCACATCAACTAAATGATTTTTTTACTAAGAGCTGAAAATAAAATTAACACAGAATATTTACTAATTATACAATTTTATTGTAACCGAAAAATAAAATTCTCTTTTAACAGTCACATATTGTTTCAAATAATCTTTTCTAGTTATTTGGTAACATTTTAATACATTTCTGCTAAATTTAATGCGGCTTTTCTTGCTTTTTTTGCTGCAAAATTTTTTATAATAATATCAAAATTTAACAGTCTTGCCAAAACGGATTCAACACAAAGCGTGGCAAGTCTCGCTCTTGAGATGAACACGATCTATGAAAGTTTTTGATTCTTGAAAGGACGCTGAAGGAACGTTCTAGCTACAGTGATAGGTATAGTGCAAAAGATACGTAAAGCAACACAAATGTTGGGAAAAATTGTATACAGATTTTGAACACATGCAGATGGTATTTAGCAATTGCAATGATGACAGACCTTTATCAAAATTTGCTTCAAAAATGTGTTTCAAGTAAATTATTTGGGATTCTAAGCTTTGAGAGATGTCCGACTTGCATTTTTCGACAAATTTAGCTGCGCTCGCCCTAACCGTAGTTTCATCCATGTCTTCGAATTGCCACAAAAACGAAAACGTCTCGCTCAAATTTCTCATAGCTGCAAATCGATCAGTAATCCCAGTGATTACCGAATCAACGATCACCAGGTATGTATTGTTCTTAAAATCAGACTCTGAATCATCCGTAATCATCTCATTTAAATTATCCTCAGAACGTTTTTTTGGGTTTTCTCTTTCGAATGACCGGAAACTTTGTTCAATTGAATAGCAACTGTTTTGCATTCGTTTAAAATTGTTTCCCATTGGAAGAAAGTAATTGCACTGTGGCTTGCACAAGGCGAGTAATCAGCATTCGAGTTTTTGTCGAGAATGTGACGTAGTGCTCCGTTGTATGCTTCTTTCATATTGGCGCCGTTATCGTACCCTTGTGCACGACAATCTTTTAATGGGATTTCATGTTTACCTAGAGTATGGCAAATTAGATCAGCGATTTTCTGACCAGTTTTTTAGTTACAATTTACGAAAGCCAAAAACCGTTCTTGAATTGTAAAATTTGTTGCTTTCGAATTGAAATGGAGTTAGCGCAAAATGAACGTAGTATGTTCAAAGTGATTAGCATCAGTCATAGCATCAACGCTAATAGCAAAATACTTGGCTTTCTTGCCTTATAGTTTCCCTCACGTGCTTTGCACAAATTTCTATAAACTCGTCGATAATCTCTAAGTATCGGATCATAATGGCTTATGAGATCTTAAATGCCCAAAAAATGTCCATTGTTTCGTTCGTCCAAGATATATACTTTCGTCTTTGAAAGCTAGCCTCTTTCAACCAAAAAAAAATAGTGTCCCAAAATTCTATATAAAATTTCTTTCCACTTTTGAGTTTCAGTGACTAGCTGTTCATTGATAAATGTATCAATTGTAGCCTCCTTTCGAATTCAGATTTTGTAAGATCGCCATTGAATATAACATTTAATGTGATCTTGAGTATTTTCGTGTGCTGGCAGTTTATCGTATAGCTTCTTCCACACCTGGAGTTTTCGAATATCCGCCAGGACCACAATTTTAGTCGATTTAAAATATTGCTGCTTAACAGACGACATGGTAGGCAATAAAAAGCTTTGCTACTGGCACTCCACACCAACCAGTCACGCTCCACTTTCTCTCCATTTGTCAAGATTCTGTTTAACAACGAGGTAGGAAATGCCTCGTCATGACAATCACGTGAAAAATAACAGGACACTTTTGATGACCTCGACGATTATTTCGTTGACTTCTTCAGATCGCAAAAACTCATTCTTCACGGTACCGATATCGAAGTCGTTTAAATAATCTGGATTTGATACAGAGTTGGTGGTATTGTTGGAAGAATTTTTGAAGATGAACCTTCATCAGTGTCACCACGAAAACTTTTCGATTTCGGATTCATGTAAACATACATTTTTGTTTGATGTTTTTATTGTCTCCTCACTGTTCGAAGGTCCACGCAAAAAATCATTATCAATATTCCTTGCTTTTAAAATTCGACTTAACATTTTCACATGGAACAACTAAAGACTCTCCTGAATTAAAAAAAAATGGCTTAGTACCTCTAAATCGCGGGAACCCCACCCCCGTCCTTTCCCCCCTCCATCCACTCCCGACGGGCCTGATGGCATGTACAATTTTTCGTCGCATGTTGCACTTCTGAAGTCTATGATTTTTGCACTCTTGCCTCCTACTATGCATTGCTCACTTAGCATCTGCATACCTCCTGCATGTTCTGTTTGCGGTCATGATTGATTGAGTGTGTCGTGCTATGCGCGCCATCTCCTTCCTTTTGCAAATGCATTACCAACACCTCTACTGCAATTCGACCCGCCAACATTGCTGCGTCATTTGATTCGCTTCACCGAGCGCATCCTGCACAACGCCGCAATTCAGCTGTAATTTTGCACCGATTCGATTTATATTCACTTGACATCCTACATTGCCACTTCAAAACTCCAGCCCCACCATTGGGCGATGCTTTTACTCTCATTACTGTTCGCTACTTCTACTCATTATTCCCTCTTCGTCGTGGTTTACTTGACATATCAAGAGTGTGCACTGCAATTTGTCATCTGTACACTGTTGCCATTTGATTTTGTTGACACGATTTTTTTTCATTTTCATTTTATTATAAAGTAGGTACTCCAGTTCGTATGCAATTTACTTTTGCGCTATCTTGATGTTATATCAAGTTGCCTCATTTCAAAGTTTGTTGTTGTTGGTAAATTACCTACGCAGTGCCAATGCCGACTATGACAAATCTTTCACTGCCAATGATTTCTTATTGTATGTAATTATGTGTGTATGCGTGTAGAAGAGCATGAAATCGCATTAGCTGATATTCTGCGACTCGTGCTCAATGTCAAAGGTGAGAAATAAGTTACTGGGTTTGTCGCTTTGGCGGTGATGAACATTTTTTATTATAACGCAGTCGGTATTTAAGGATATAAGCAAGGTAATTTCGTATTCTATCAATGCTCGATAACATTCCCAGATATAGACCTATGGGTAGACGTAAGAGATGTTATAAAGAAAATATACATATATATCGATAGAAAATATGGTGCCAAGGTTCAAGAAATGTTAAGGAACATACATCATTACCGCTCCTCTTCGAACCATTTGAGGACCTGATAAAGGCTACCATATCCACTATATAACACTCCACGACCTAATGTTGATTATCCAAAAGGAAGTTCCCAGGCAGCGTTTCATGGCGCTACTCAACGAGGCGGTAATCTACTGTGTCTTCCTCTTCGTCATATTTACACTTCTGCAGCATCAATAGGGCACTCATGGACTTTCTGCAAACTACCAATAAGGTGGTCCCCAGTTATGTACTACTGCAGGAGTGGAAATTCGATCCCCACTTGGATATAGACGTGATTGGCCCCTTAAGATCCTATTTAGACCTGGTTTACTTCGATGTCCGATACCCAATAAGTTTGAGCGTCAAGTATAATTAGCCGATCAGACGGTGTTGACCTTGAAATCAGTAATGCCTATATATCTGCTGTTACCTATTGCCCAAATAGGTATCGCTTCAAAATATGTTGAAAAAAACGGATAAAGCTTGGTGACGTTAATGCACACCACAACCTCTGGCAATCTAATTGGAGAGCCACCGGAAGGAACGGGGATAGATGATACACGAAAAGAGCGGCCAATGGATATGCCAACATAGAATTTGTAGGAAACTGTCAAAGCTCGCCAGATATTTCCATAGTTGGCGCAGGGCTGTAAATATCATCGACTGGTAACACTCACATCCGACCACTCACTCTAGATCAGATACGCATGACGACGGCAGAGCTTCGAATAATAACAACTTTTTTGATAAAAGGTACTTGTGTGTTTAAGGGGAATTGTTGGCATGGAACTCATGCCGGAGATTTTTACTGTTTCTAGTACCAGCGAGAACTGATTATCTGCTTGCCTTTGGGAATCTGCGTTGATGCCCTCACACAACATGTAGGCGAAAGCCGAATATTTTACGAAGCTCTCGTGTGCACCATTGCTCCGTAGTGTTGGACAGCGGTCGAAAAGTTGATGAGCCTACCATAAAAAGCCTGTCAAAGAAACGTGTTTTTCTCCTTAGCACTCCGCAAGTTTAAGAAGGGTATGACTGTAATCTTCTAAAAATATGGATCTATCGTTGTATGTGATTGATCTTTATCATTTTGAACAAAAATTGTATAGCTCCCTCAATTCGGGAAAATGGGAACTGCATACTGCAAAATTTTGGAAATGAACTTACAGACCAATACTGGGCTGACAAACTGTAATGCCTTGTTCAAATCGGTGTTTTGCTCCAATAGAGGTACTTAAAGATGGCTCTATATCAGAGGTCGTCAACTACTGAAACAGCTTAGCTAGTGAAGCGCTCACTCACACATTTATTACTCTCTTCAGAGTAGCAACATTAGAAGAGGCTATTGTTTATTTGCGATTTCAAAAATATATTTTGCAAACAAACGCGCATGCGCAGAATGTTCTATTTGCTTATGCTGACAATATATTTTGTTTTAATTTTTCTTAAATTCAAGCAATAAAATAC
>JARSSU010003605.1:0-19127 GCA_029619165.1 Eurosta solidaginis
TGGACTTTGCTTCAGAAAGCCCACATACGACTTAATAAACTAAATGCGTTTTCTTTTCTGAAAAAAATGTTTACCCTCATGTTGCATTCTAACTTTTGAAAAACTAGATCACTTGGCGCTCTGCACCATTACCTCTACTTATACCATGGAAAATATTTTATGAAAGTATTACAGAAAAGAAAACGCCATAATTGTATTCTTATACACTATTGTCATACTTCCTAATAAGTGGTTGATTTGCATAATTATTGTTATTATTCAGTTTAAGTAATGACATAACATAGTTACTGACGCATAACACGTTACATGCACCAAGTCATTATTTTAGTTCGTAATACTATTTGTGTAATGGCATTATTAATATAAAAAAAAATCTGATTGAATTCACATTCATACACGAGTTTTTTTTCCAGCCAACTAATGAATATTCTACATTAATTTATTCTTGCTGATTACGAAATTTACATTAATTGAACCAAATGATTAAGAACAAGTAAGGAAGTCTAAGTTCGGGTGAAACCGAACTTACATACCCAGCTGTACACTTGAAATGCTGTTGTTGTTTGTTTTGTGTGCTTAATAGCAGGGGCTGAAACTGTTATTCCTTTTATAATATAATTGCTTACAAAACTATTCATTTTTGACTTTAATATATTTGGATCAAGATAAAAATTATTTTCGGATTTTTATTTTATGAGTCCGATAGAACTGGTTAAATTCGGACTTTTAAAAATAAAAGTCCGGAAATAAAAGTTAAATCCAGACTTTTATTTTTTAAGGCCAAAAATAAAAGTCCCGCTTGATAACAAAGAAACGGGTCATCCGAAATAAAAAAAATTTTAATTCGGATAAGCCGTTTCTTTGTTATCAAGCGGGACTTTTATTTTGGCCTTAAAAAATCCGGATTTAACTTTTATTTCTGACTTTTATTTTTAAAAGTCCAAGGTTTAACTAGTTCTGTGCGGACTCAAAAAATAAAAGTACAGATTTTACTTTTATATGTGGACTTTTATGAAAAAGTTCGAAAAATAACAAGGATGCGACGTGATATTCCTGGGAGTTCAAACATTTTCACCTAGGACAATTTTTTGACCAGGACTTTTTCAACTCCGAAAAAAAATATTATTATTTTCCGTCCCTGCTTAATAGTGTTACAAGACCGTGCAATAATACGTATACATATGGTTCTATTCTGAACTAATTTCTCTTCGAGTTATGGCTCCCGGAACATAGAAAATTGCTTAGTCTAAAAGGGGCGGTGCCGCGCCCATTTTTTAAAATTTGATATTTTTCCTATTATTGCTAGAAATCCACTTGGGGAATGAAATACCATTGCTATAAAGCTCTTTTTGCAAAGATATAGCTTATTTTATTCGCACACGACCCTTTTAAAAATCTTTTGTATAAAAGTGGGCGTGGTCCTTAACCGATTCCGTTAATTTTTCTTCAAATCATTCCTTATAGTAAAGGCAACCTCTCTGCCGAATTTTGTTACGATAGGTTTAACAATTTTTGATTTATGATTAATAATATTTGTAAAATTGATTTTATCACAAGTGGGCGGTGCTGCGCCCATTTTTAATTTTTTTTATCAAAGTCAATTTCAACATTCTAGGTGTATTATTTACTAAATAATCAAGTTTTTTGTGTTTTCCAAAATGTTATATATATAAAAGTGGGCGTGTTTATCATCCGATTTCGCCCATTTTAAAAGCAATATATTCTGGTGTACATGTATATTCTCGTGTACAAAATTTGCTGAAGATATCTCAATATTTATCTCAAATTATCGTGTTAACGGACAGACGGACGGACGGACATGCCTCAATCAAAATTTTTTTCGATACTGATGATTTTGATATATGGAAGTCTATATCTATCTCGATTCCTTTATACCTGTACAACCAACCGTTATCCAATCAAAGTTATAATACCCTGTGTACAAGTACAGCTGGGTATAAAAATCATTTATGATATGATTTCAAAGTAATTCCAGTCTGTTTCTACCCACGCAAAAGGCGCAATAATTTTGCAAATAAATTCCTATAATCATATTTAATTATTATTTACTCTTTGCTAAAAGGTAATAACTTATTTTCTTTAAATAAATGTTGATATGAGTGCGTTAAAAAATTGTATCAATATTTTTAAATCCATCTAATTGAGAATTGCGATTTATTTTTAAAAGCTTGCCAAATGAAATGTTTGTTTATTTAAAAATTTTGGCATTTCAAAAAATTTAATTGTGGTGTATACAAAGTTATAACCCACATGAACTACGGACTTTTATTTACATATATATGAAGAAATTTCTAAAACGTGCAATAATAAATTATTGAAAAATTTAAAGCAGTAAATAATTTCGAAAATATTAAGACAATGCGAATTCCAACGAAATAAACAGATGAAGATTCATTGTATTATTAAGTACGCGAATTGAACGTATCTATGAATTAAGTTATGTACTACTCATATACTCAAAATCTCTATCGCTGCACTTACTCGACATGTAGGTGAACGCCGAGTAGCTTTTGAATTACAAATTTCTTGATAAAAACTCTGCTCCTCTCTAAATAAACCACGCTTCTTCTATATCGTGGTATCCCGACTTTTCGTATGAGGTAGATGACATCGCTGATATTAGCACCAATCCTCCCAGCAAACCTCGGGATTTTTGTTGTTGTTGTTGTTGTAGCGATAAGGTTGCTCCCCGAAGGCTTTGGGGAGCGTTATCGATGTGATGGTCCATTGCCGGATACAGATCCGGAACGCTCCGGAACGATTTATGTGGCCACATTAATCTTCAGGCCATCCCCTCCCTCCCCACCCCCCAAGTTCCATGAGGAGCTTTAATCTGGTATTTTAGTCGCCTCTTACGACAGGCATACCTACCGCGGATATATTCTGACCACCTAACCGGCTGGGGGATTTTTGTATTTGTCGGACCTGTCTTTCATCTTACTACCCATGATTCTGGTGCGTCGACTCACATTCTGCCGCTTTGATGTTTTACAACAGTACCTCGTTCTGGCTTGAAACCATCCTTGCATTCCTATTGAAAAGTTCTTTCCAGTGTTGTTTGTTTTGGTACATTCGGGTTTGATCTGTTTGTTCCATTCTTTCCACCATTTTTTTCCCGGTCTTAGACTTTTGTGGTCTTTGCAGACTCTCCTTCGCCAGCACTCCTTTATTGCTGAACCACTTATCACAGCCGAAGTTGAGTGGCATAAACCTCTTCTAACATCGCATAATCCCAATATTTTTCCAGCCTTCTGGAAGCGGTTCGACAACTCCATTAATATATGTATATGCTTCCAATGCTCTCTTCCATAACGTCTTTCTCCTGCGGCATAGTGATGTATCGGAATTGCTAATATTCTCTACAATATGAACAAACTTAGTTTAGCTTAAAGCTTGGACTATGCCGGTTTTCGTGAAAGAAAATGGTGACTTAACTGTCTTAGGAACGATTTGATATGATCAAGTCGCACACTCGAGGCTATAGCACGCATTCCCTTAACTTGCCTTTCATCCAACCGGAAGACACGTATTTCTTAAACTCATAGCTTTGGTTACATGGAATTCAATTAGAAAATTTTTCTTTTCTCTTTTTCAGGGACTTTATTGATCAAACACTCAACTATCTCCGGCCTACATAACAAACACAATACAATAGCAAGAAACGAAAAAAGACAGCACACTCTTAGTTATCTGCTTTCTCACCAAAAGCTGACTTATCAATGTTAACCACAATTATAAAGAACTGAATTTCATAAACTCTGTGGAACTCACAACCAGCAAGAAGAAAAAAAAAGATTTACACAAGCCACCATTTTCATCTACAGAAAATACCAACTAAAAAAGTTAACGCAGAAGCTCAAACATCACTAAATTAAATTTCACATCGTACACAAACAAATAGCTAGCGATCTTAACGCTTACTTCGATGAGAAACTCGGTCGTTTTGCCAGTCAAAGTGGCCACAGAAACTCAATACCTCGGTGCCTTCCACCAAGAAAGTGCCAACGCCGTCACAGCCAAAGTAACAGCCATTAACTTCGTCGCATCACCTCAACTACGCAGCTTTGGACATTCGTACGCTGCGCGCGCCGACCTCAATTATATCCTTATCTAAATCCCATTACATCATATTGCGAATCAGTAGAGTTCTTGTGAATTTAAGCGCTATAGCACAGTATAATCGTCAACGATAAATAAGTAAAAAAAGAGAAATAGACTCATCATATCTTAAAGTAAATAGCAGCTTATACATCTCGTGACCATCAAAAAACAACAACAACAAAAGAAGCTAGTAATTTAGAAAAAAACAGCGCTAACGACGCTAACTTAAGTTTTCTTTTCTCACTTTTGTAAACCGAAAGCTTCAAGACGGCCGGAACAATGCTTAAAGTTGTCGGCGCTTCTTGGCAAAAAACACGGATAGGGACGTATATCCTTATTGGTGCCGGTTTACTTGTGATAGGAGCTTTCTTTATAAGTTATATGGATCGTCCGAAATATAATGGTACATACTGTGCGACTGCAATTTGGTCAAAGCAAACTGGATTTCACATTGAATACTGGAAACAGCAAAATGATCTTCTTAACATTCCAAAGGGTGCAGCTAGAGTCTGCTATAAGGATTCCATCTACGAGAATGGGTAAGTTTATAAAATAGAAATTTGAATGAAATTAGCTTTTAAAGTGGTATTTACGTTGATTGTTTAGCCTGTCTAACGTATAAGCATTTCGTTGCTTTTCATTTCGTTCTAGCTCCGTCTGAGGAAGTCTTAAATTTATTTTATTTATTTATTTATTAAAAACGTAGCCTACGGCTAATTCAATTAATTTCTAATTAAAGATTCTAAATAATTTTAAAGATTATCGCCGTCCCAAAAGGCGCGCCAGTCGCTCCTTCGCTGCGTTAACTAGAATGTAAGGCGCGATAACCTCCGAAGAAATTTTGGGCCCAGCTTCTCTTCCAATTTGCGTCGTGCTCCTTTTTAATTTTTCCTACAAATTGGCGGGAGGGGGACCTACTTGTTTTATGCTGACTCCGAACGGCATCTGCAAGGCAGATAAGTTTTCGCTGAGAGCTTTTCATGGTAGAAATACACTCGGAGTGCTTGCCAAACACTGCCGAGGGGCGACATCGCTTAGTAAAAATTTCTTCTAATTGAAAAACTTTATTTCTAAAATTTTGATTTTGCTTTGCCCGGGGCGTGAACCCAGGATCCTCGGTGTGGTAGGTGGAGCACGCTACCATCACACCACGGTGGCCGCCGTGGGTTAACTGGCGCCAAGTTTAAACACCAATGCAATTTAGATAATTTTCCACCTGGTCCTTCCAGCGGAGTGGGGGCCGCCCTCTTCCTCAGTTTCCATAGGCGAATTCCGATAAAAAATACTTTCTTAGTCGGAACATCATCTTTCATTCGCATAACGTGGTCTGGCCAGCGTAGCCGCTGCATTTTAATTCTCTGGACTATGTTGGTGTCTGCGTAAAGCTCATCATTAAATTTTTTCGGTACTCGTTGTCGTCAACGCATAGAGGCTCGTAAATCTTTCGAAAATGTTTTCTCTCGAACAGAGCTACTACGTCTAACGTTATCATGGTCCATGCTTCTGTACCATATAGCAGGACCGGTACGAAAATTGACTTTCAGAGCCTAATTTTCGCTGGCCGAGAGAGGACTTTACTTTTCAATTGCCTACCTAGTCCAAAGTAGCATTTATTGGCTATAGTGATTTTCACTGGATTTCAGAGCTGGTGTTGTTGTTTGTGTTATTCCTAGTTCCTAATTAAACGAAGTCTTACTATTTCTAAATTATAGCTGCCAACAGTGGCGTAGTGGCCAAGGCGCAAGTGCGCTGACTCTTTGTTTGATGACAGCAGATACTTCGTTTTGTCCTCATTCACCAGGGTATGCTTTTCCGCTTCTTTTTCCAGTTTGGAGTAAGCAGAATGTTCAGGCCGATGATATCAACATCCTCATTGTAGATTTACCAGTTCTGAAGTCGATGAAACGTGGGCTTCAATCTTTCGCACAATACACTTTGCTGGATCCCCTTCTTGTGGACTGGGCAAGGAATACATAGATTCCAATCATCCGGAATGCACTTGTATTTGAATAGCTCCGCAGGCAATCCATCGGCCCTGCGGCCTTGTTGTTTTTGCAGCATAACTAACATAATATAACATAACTTATTTTCTAGTAGAAGTGCTGTTTGCTAAAGCTTCAGACATTTCCTGGAAAACAGTTAGACAATCTAAACTAGTTCTAAAATTTATGTAGCTCTTAATACTATTTCCAAATAACTTTGAATACTAAATTATTCTTTTGTTCCGCAGCTGGGCACAAATCGAGGTGGAAACTCAACGTACCTATCCGGACTGGGTACAGGCATTTGGTGCTGGCATCCTTGAGGGTTCGCTAACATGGAATAATATCTACAACCAATGGAAGAAGTAAGTTAACTGAACACATATTTCACTTAGCAATTTACTAGATAATAATTTTTCTTCTCCCTCTCCAGCACCATAGAGTCCTCCTGCGAACGTGATGAGAACTCCCAAAACTTTTGCACATGGCTGCGTGATCTGCTCTGCGAAAACTATATACGCATAAAGGAAACGGCAGTACAACGTGGCGAACACGATCACTATTGGCATCAAATTAGCCTCTACTTCAGTCAGCTGGAGGGGCTAGAGACGGGCTACATACGTGGTGCATCACGAGCCCGTTCAGATCTCGAAGAGGAAATACCATTTTCTGATTTTCTTCTATTGAATGCTGCCGCTGATATACAGGATCTCAAAATCTATTTTGAGAACTTTGTAGCGAATGCTACCAATGGAACAGCATCTGACGACCGGGAAGACCACAAAGTGCTTGATGAGGGAGTAACTTCAATGGCTTCTGTGGTCGTGCCACCACACACAGAAACTGCAACGGAACCTAAAAATTTCTTTTTACCCAGCGCCACAATGCTCGCAAAAATCTTTCAAACTCCCGACTCACCCACTTGGAGGCTACTCTTCGGTCACAGCACAGCTGGCAGCTATTCCTCAATGTTACGCATACAAAAACGTTATAAGTTTCACTATCATTTCTCACCAAATATTCGCTCGAATACAGTGCCTGGTGTGGATATAACATTTACAGGCTATCCCGGCATACTAGGTTCCACCGATGACTTTTACATCGTCAAGGGTCGCCAAGTGCAATCGATTGTTGGAGGAGTAGGCATCAAAAACGAAAATATTGATTTGTGGAAGACAGTGAATGTAACGGAAGCGTTGCCGCTGGTAGCACGTGTCATGGCCGCCAATCGTATTGCGCAGAATCGACGCACATGGGCCAAAGCAATGTCACGTCATCCCTTCACTGGCTGTAAGCAGTGGATAACGGTTGATTTGAATAAATTGCGTCCACAAGATAATTTATACACAATGTTGGCTGAGGATGAGAAGCATGATGATGCTGCTTTACCATTGAATGCGGCAGATGAGGCGGCGATAAATGAACGTCACAATCGCAACAAGGGTTTGGTATGGATCGTGGAACAACTGCCAGGGCGTATGCATTTGAAAGATGTTTCAGAGAGATTCCTCACAGGGGCCAATTCCACATGGATTGCCAATGGCGTACCATACTTCGATGAGATGTTGCAGGCAAGTGGTGTGACACGCGACGAAACTAGCGAGCTGAATACGCATCAAGCGCTCGCTGATGATGATCTTACAAACCTTGAGGCTGTTGATCAATTTATGCGTAAGCACGGTTTCCGTGGTGATTTACTTGGTGAAGAATCGGTTGCGTATGGCAATATCGATATCAAATTATTTTCATATAATGCTCAAATTGGTATAAGCGACTATCACGCATTTGCTGGACCCATCTTCATACGATTGCAACATATGAAGCCGCGTCAGACTTTGACAGAGAGTGCGTCATTGGAAAATTCAGCGAGCGTCGATGAGCCCAAGGTTCTTGCATCACATCTAAAGGATGAAAGACTGAGTGTAAGCATTGATGATGCTGCACAACTTGCAGAGCTGGAACGTATCACGGAACGTCGTTCGGTGCGCAATGATATGCATGCGATTGTGATGCGTCAGCACTCGAGCGGCCCGTTCAAGTGGTCGGGCGTTGCTGATTATATAACGGATGTGGAGCATCAAGGACATCCTGATGAATTTAATTTTCCGAAAGTAACGCCGAGGTGGGCGTGGTGACCAAGCCAGTGGTGCGGAGTGTGTTGGCACCTTTTTTCTTTTAACCGTTGCCATTCAAAGAAAGTTTTTTTAGAGAAATTTTAATTCTATAGCATTTTTAAATTTTCTCTGTGGATTTTTGATCCATATAATAGATGGTTTTTTTAAACTAGTTCGATTGTGTTCCATCAACACACAATAGCATTTTTCGTTTTCAAATTTAGTAAATTTTATGCATTTTAAGTTGTTTGTATCAATCAATTGCATCTATGTACGAAAAGTTGTTGTAATTTTAAAATTGTTGTAGGTATTTTCAAGTATTTGTCTAATTAATCTAATTATTAAGAAATTTTATAGATTTTGAAAATGTTGTATTCGTATTCACTGTCGTCCATAGTTAACAAAAACAATACGAATTTGTAAAGAAATTATTTTAAAATATTGAAAATATCAAAATAGTCTTCCATAGGTTCATCCATGTTATAGGATGAGTTCAATCAGGATTTTCGACTTTTATACAGATCAATTGTGAAAATAAAAAGAATAAAAAAAGAGGAAAATAACTGCATTAAATTTTATTTAAGAATTGGGACCATGCTCAAACTTTGAATACGACAAGCTCTTTAAATAGGATCTGGATAATAGCTATATGGCTACGGAGAGTATGCTTAAGTTGTGGAGGAAGCACTTTTCTGTATTTATAAATAGCGAAAGTATATCGAAATCATTATCGCTTATGGCGGGATTCAAGGGGTTGGTAAACGCAATACAAAGCTTCAGAGCTTCAGTAACCCAATTGTCAACGTCACCTAAGCGAGGAGAAGCCTGTTACAAATATGATTGTATCATATATGTATTAATCGTTTCCGAGGTGGTCGGGATAATACCTTAATTTTGCTTTGTTACCGGAGCAGCTTTTAATAGCGTTGTTGTTGTTGTTGTTGTAGCAATGCTCGCCCCACCTAATAGCCGCGACCGATCACAAATTGTCATCAATATCCTCTAACGGGAGTCCAAGGAAACTTGCCGTTTCAACAGGGGTGGACCATAAGGAAAGGGGTGTTAGAGGCTTTGGTTCCACATTACAATTAAAGAGATGGTTGGTGTCATGTGGGGACACATTGCAAGCGGGGCATACATTTTGTATGTCGGGTTGATTCTGGATAGGTAAGAGTTTAACCTGTTACAGTATCCAGAACGAAGTTGAGCAAGAGCGACACGCGTTTCCCTGGGGAGTATGCGTTCCTCTTCCGCGCGTTCTGGATATTTTTCTTCAAGTACTGGATTCACCGGGCAATTCCCGACATAAAGGTCCGACGCCTGTCTATGGAGTTCACCAAGGACCTGCTTTGTTTTTTCGCTTCATACGGCTGGGTTCTCAGGTGCCGTATTTCCTCAAAATGCTTACGGAGATGACTCCTTAGGCCCCTAGGCGGTGCTGGTTCGTCAATCAGATGTCTGTTGGGATGCCCAGGTTTCTGGGTATTCAACAGAAACTGTTTGGTCAGCATCTCATTTCCCTCCCTGATGGGGAGTATTCTCGCCTCATTATGCAGATGGTGTTCTGGGGACATAATAAGACAGCCCGTGGCGATTCTGAGAGCAGTATTTTGGCAAGCCTGTAGTTTCTTCCAGTGGGTAGTTTTTAGGCTTGGCGACCATATGGGTGACGCGTAGCACGTAATCGGCTGGCTAATTGCTTTGTATGTGGTCATGAGCGTTTCTTTATCTTTTCCCCAGGTACTGCCAGCAAGGGATTTGAGGATTTTATTACGGCTCTGAATTCTCGGAACAATTGCGATTGCGTGCGCACCAAAATGTAGATCCTGATCAAACGTCACACCCAAGATCTTGGGGTGTAGGACAGTCGGTAGCGTAGTGCCATCGACGTGGATGTTCAATATGGTCGACATTTGGGGCGTCCATGTTGTAAATAAGGTCGCGGAAGATTTAGTCTGTGACAATGCCAGGTTTCGCGCGGCGAAAAAACTGGAGAGATCAGGGAGATAGCCGTTTATTTTATTGCATAGCTCATCGATCTCTGGGCCTGGGCCTGTGGCCATTATTGTCAGTCATCGGCGTAGGAAACGATTGTGACTCCTTCCGGTGGTGAAGGTAGCTTTGATATGTAGAAATTAAACAAAAGTGGGGATAGGACACCACCCTGTGGCACCCCTTGTTTAATTCTCCTTGGTTTTGATGTTTCGTTTCTGAATTGCACCGATGCCTGCCGACCACCCAGAAAATTTGCGGTCCACCTTTTAAGACATGGGGGAAGGGTAGACCCTTCCAGGTCTTGCAGTAATGAGCCATGGTTGACCGTATCAAAGGCTTTTGATAGGTCTAGCGCTACGAGTACTGTTCTATGGTGGGGGTATTGATTCAAACCGCAATTTATCTGGGTGCTAATGACATTTAGCGCGGAGGTAGTGATATAGAGTTTTCTGAAGCCATGCTGATGAGGGGCTAGCTGCAAAGCGTCTTTGCCATTGGCGATAGGAGAGATATCGGACGATATGACTCACCTACGTTAGCTGGTTTCCCAGGCTTTAGTAGCGGGACCACCTTGGCCATTTTCCATTTCTCGGGTATGGCAAAGGTGGAGAGAGACAGGTTGAAGACATGCGCTAAATATTTGAAACCCTCTTTCCCTACGTTTTTAAGCATCGGCATGGCTATGCCGTCTGGGCCCACTGCTTTGGATCGTTTAGCGCGACCAATGGCGTCCTCAACCTCTCTAGCGGTGATGGTGATTGGTGACGCGCTGAATTTGTGTTTATGTGCGTGTCTATTGGCTCTCCGTCTATCTTTGTCGACCGTAGGATGCATTATATATTGTCGGCAGAAAGCGCTCGCGCATTTTTCCGCATCCGACAGCACCTTATCGCCAAAGGCGATGGAAACTTTGTCTTTGTGCTTAGTCGGATTCGATAGGGACTTTACGGTGGACCAAAGTTTACCTACACCGGTAGAGAGGTTACAACCTCTTAGGTGCTCTTCCCATTTCGCCCGCTTGTGTTCGTCCACAAGCAATCTGATGCGTTGGTTTATATCCCTTATTTGGGGGTCGCCTGGATCAAGCTGTCTTATAAGGTCGCGTTCCCTCGCTAAGCTCGCGGCCTCCGCCGGGAAGTGGGGCCGGATTTCGGGAATTCTCCCGGCGGGAATGAAATGTGCCGAGGCGGATTCAATGACCTTACGGAAGGCGCGCTCCCCTTGGCGGGCATCAGTCGGGATAGGGAGGGCAGCAAAGCTGCTGTCGGTTGCAGATTTATATTCTTCCCACTTTCCTTTTTTGAAGTTTATGAAAGTGCGTTTTTCGGTGACGATGAAGTCGGCGGTACGCTCGAACGAAATAAGTATGGGCAGGTGGTCGGATGCCAATGTTTCCATCGGCTGCCAGTTGACGCAGTTTACGAGTTCTGCGCTCACGATTGAGATATCTGGCGAGCTATGACAGCTTCCTACCATACGTGTGGGGGCGTCTCCGTTTATTGTGCAGAACGTCGTTTCTTCTATTTGATCCGCCAACATCTCACCCCTACTGTCCGCCCGCAAGTTTGAATGCCATAGGTCGTGATGGGCATTGAAATCGCCTAAGATAATGCGATTGTTGCCAGTGAGTAAGGCCTCGATATTAGGGCGGTATCCACTGGGGCAACAGGTGACAGGAGGGATGTAGATGTTGATGATTTCTAGATTTGCATCGCCTGACCGGACAGATAGGCCTTGACGTTCTAAGACATTGTCCCTGCGGTCGATGCCAGGATCAAATATATGATATTGCACAGAGTGGTGTATAATAACGCGAGGCCGCCTCCATTTCCGCTCTCGCGGTCTTTCCTGTGGACATTATACCCAGAGCAGGTCTGCAATGCAGATCTTGCTGTGAGTTTAGTCTCTTGAATCGCAGCAATGCGGATGTTGTGCCGCTTCATGAAATCGACTATCTCCGTAATCTTCCCAGTTAGTCCATTACAGTTGAACTGCAGAATTCTGAAGTGCATGAGGGGTGACGCCGCCACTCTAGGGGTAAGTGACGGGTGACTACGCCTAGGTTGTGGAAGGCCAGGACGCAATTGCTGTTGTGGCCTTGGGACTGGGCGCCCTTGGGCAAGCATTGGGGTACCCGGATGATTTGGGTTTGCGACCTGGCAACATGGCGCGATGAAACCCGTCGAGGGGTTGCCGTCGCGGAGACCAGAACATCTAGGAAAGTGGCACCACCCAAGGCAGGAGCTGCATTGAGCGGATGTCGCAAACCTATATATTCTGTGCTGGCAGACGGTGCAAACGGAGGGTAGGGACTAAGAGTCTGTTTCCCTGACCTGCACGATTGCTGCCAGAAAAGAGGGGGGGAGAAGAAGACGGGGGCAGGGGCTGATGCTCAGCATTGCTACCAGCTCTACTACGAAGGTAGTAGTTATGAGTGGTATCAGCTGTTTGAGTTGTTGGCGCCGTGGGGCGCGAGCAGCAGCGGGTACTTGTTGTGGCTTGCTGAGCAGCGAGGCTGCTGGAAGGTAGTGGAGGGGCGCTTAGGCGTAGACTACGGTACGCCCTTGGGCGTGAGCAGCAAGGAGCCACAAAAGATTTATAAAAGTTACGTGGACGTCGGGTTTTGGGATCAAGCCCAGAACAACCTGTCCGATGCAACCATCCCTTGCACGAGACACACTGAACAGAGTATGACCGTCCTAAAAAGATTCTTTTCTGGCAAATGCAGCAAAACCATTTCTCAGGACCGGGGTCAGGAGACGGACCCGGATTGGGTTCGATACCTTCCCGGAGTAAGAGAATATGTAGCAGTCCTGCTGCAAGGAGCTGCTGGGAGGATGACAATTTGTGGGAGGGACGAAACAAATTAAATGGGGTCACACTGAAATGACAGTCCTTGGTCGGGAAAAATCCCGAGTCGCTCCGGTACATAGAACCGACTGCCTTGGGAAGCGCTTTTATAGCGTGATAGGAAGTTGCTTAGCAGCTTATATATGGAAACTCAAATTCATATATTAAGCTGCTAATAAGGCTTTGCAATCGACGTTGTGCTAACATACATCACCAGCTTTATAATGATTGGAAGGATTTTTCCGAGCCATTCGAAACCAAATGAGGCTTCATACAAGGTGACTTCCTATCGTGCGATTTCATTTACCTAATGGTGAAACCTATGCACCTTATCGCGAGCTCACGCGGTAAAGTGTTTGCCTTCACTCTTTTGTTCGGGTGAACTTTTTCCACCTATCGGAAATTTCGGACGAACAAAGTTCACTTCGAAACAGCTGATGGCTCTATTTGTGAATTAGCAGTGAACAAATAATTTACTTGCAATTTGTGTAAATTTTGTAACTAAGCATATATTTCCTAAAATACAACAAAATTGAGATAAAAAATTTATAAAATAATGTTAGTATTGCACTTAGGTTGGTATTGAGCGCGAGGAGAATATAAATGTGAAAGCGATTCGGGGGCAATTAAGGGACAGTTCCAATCCTTTGGAGCTAGTGATTCACTGTAAGCTAAAATTACTATTTTCAGCACTTTTGAATAACACGTTATTTTTTCAATTAGCTTTCGCCAATATTTACAGGCTAAACAAGCCGGCATTATAATATTTGCTAGATATTCTTACCAACATTGAAGAAAAAATTTGGAGTTCCACCATTGTAAAGTTGAGTACAGGTCTTTGTTTTTTCGTGGGTCTTAGCCAATCGTGTTTTCAGTGAGGTGCTTAACATTTTGGAAACCGTTGCTTTGTCCACAATGGATAACTTGGCTGACTGATACGTTGTCATAAAAATCGAATTACATACTTAGTAATACAGGAGTTTTTTTTTCCACTCAGCTTCCGATTGTGGATTATTTATTGATTCATTTCTAATAATAAAGTACATATATTTATAGAGTATCAAATTTCAAAACAAAAATTTACTTACATTTTGTTTTCCTCTCCTTCGCCTGTAAAATATATGTGAACAAATTGGGTTTCCCCGCTGTTAATTTCACCCGAACAAAGAGTTGCCAATAAGGCGAAATATTTTTCGAAAACGAAAAATTGTTTCGGCAACCTCTGCATAGGGTGGACAACAACTGTGCATATTTCGGGTGAAAATAAAACTCGCGATAAGGGTGATTATATAGCGTGCCATTCCTGGTCTATGCTGATGATTTATACGCCAGTTACAAGGCTCAAGTATCCTTGTGCCAATTACCAATTTGCACAAGGATTTGCCCGGTGTGTGTGCACTGGTTGCGCTATTTGTGCAGAGAACTGCGCTAAAATCAAAACGATTTTGATATTTACGCATGTCTGCAATACTTGCACATGCTTTTTCTTCGTTGTGTGGTGAATGTTACACAGTTTACCCGTTGTTCTGATAATATAACATCAGTAATTGTTGCTTATAAAATGTAATATCGAAGGCATAAAGGACCATCTTAAGGGCGAATTAATGGTGACTTATAACCATAAAGCCATAACCAGATAAAACAGCTGATCGAACCTACCTTATGGAAATCAATGTAACGATAATGGTGCCTACCATAACGCTAATTCGATTACATTGATTTCCATAAGATCAATGTAATCGATTAATGGTGCCATACCATAACGCTAATTCGATTACATTGATTTCCATAAGGTAATAAAACAGCTGATCGAACCTACCTTATGGAAATCAATGTAATCGATTAATGGTGCCATACCATAACGCTAATTCGATTACATTGATTTCCATAGGAGGTTCGATCAGCTGTTTTATCTGGTTATGGCTTTATGTTATAAGGTCACCATTAATTCGCCCACTTTAGCTTGCAAACAGGAATTCACACACAAATTCAATAATACATAATATTTTTTAATACAATTAGAAAACGTTTCATTTGTTGCGCTAGTTGGAAAATGATATTGCGCAGTGCTGCAATGAGTTGAGCTGGTCTTGCAACTAAAAATATAAAAATTATAAATACTATGGAAAATAAACGCTTCTGGTGCGAGTTTTTCCACTTATACTGTGAATTACCAGCACTGTCGGAAAATAAATAGTGTGTTTTTTATACAATTAGTGCCTTTTTATACAATTAAAACACATGTTTTCATTTGTTGCGCTACATTAAAAATGAATATTGCGCAGTGTTTTTGAGCCTGTGTATGTCAAAATTTTCATTGCACAAATTCCGTCGTTTTATATTTGCGCATGGCTTTTGTGTCATGTATGTATGGCCGTCCTATGCGTCTATAATGCTGTCCAAAAATGTAGGCTGGCGGTAAATAATGGGCAGACGTCAGTACTTGTGATGATATAGAATTGACACTTTGAACGGACTTCGTCTATCTGGGAACAGCGAAAACAATGTCGACTTAGAAATCTAACGCGTAGAATAACTCTTGCCAATAAGGGTGAACTTGTCCACCGCTTGTATCGTTTGGACACTGCGTTTCAAATCAGATTTCGTATTGTTATTATGCACTGTTCCGCTGATTCCAATCCGAAGCACATTCGTTACAAAAGTTCTGGCTTTTAAAAGTGATTTAGTGTACATGCGGACCCACCACACCACACCGTAGATCAGAGGAATCGCTAGATCACAATTAAATATGTATATCCGTGCTACCACTTTAGAGAGAGCTGTCATCGGTTTGACACAATGCTGCACGGCGCCAGTTACAAGGCTGCTGAGGCTTTGCGCTATGGTCTATATTAAGTTTCCATGACAGCGTTGCGTCAAGCACAATGCCAAGGTACTTAACGCCATCAGATAGGTATCAATGACACGCCGTCCTGTTAAGACACGATTGTAGTTATAGGGGCGACAAATAATACCGCGAACTACGTATACGGGTTTTCAGCTCCCTCGTTATCTCCACCGCGCGCGCAACCGCGGAAGGTACCGCAACATAAGACTCCACACGGACGTAGAGCGAAAAAATGCCTGACTACAACATTAGAGTGTGGGCGATGTGCCCACGTGCATCCTAGCGTCATCTGCCTGCAGTGCCAGCAATGGGCTTTACTAGCTCTATATTCCACATGGAGCTTAGATATTTTGTCCTATATATTTCTTGTAGGGACTACCCTCAGCGACGTCCTAGTAAAATTTGGAACTTTAAATTTCGTAGTAAATAAATACCAGTCCGGATTTCCGGGATTTAATTCGCATTCGCAGAAAAAAGTTGCCAGGGCATCTACACCCCGAATCGCCTAATCCATTCAGAGAGCAGATTTTGCCAGATATCTGCTACTTTATGGTATCGAAATGGCACAAGCATTAGTGATGACCAGCGCCACAGCATTGTGACAACACAGCGGCTTTCCTCTGTTTACAGATTTTGTGAGCTAATGCGCAGTTACCCACCGACGTGTACGTACGTTAAGGAGCTTTGTCGTACGAAGCCGTTTGACGCGAACTCTCAAGCCCGTAGCATCAATGGGTGCGGTCTGTGTACATGTACATAAGATATTGTGGTGTGTATATGTTACAGATAAGCACTGTTGCCTTTGACCATTTGTGCATGTATGCTTATGGGAACATCAACTTTTCTCCAATTTAATTTTGATATTGTACAAGGCGGAATAACTATTAAATAAGTATAAATCGATTAAATATTTATAATCAGCACTTCTCCATATTTATTTCGATTATTTTTCACAATTTTTCAACATGTTTCAATTAGGCGTTTTGCATAAAATGCAAACGGTGCAAACATTAGCGCACAATAGTTTACTAGGCAACTTACTGTCTAGTGAGAGAGCGATCAGCTGACACGTTCTTAACGAAAAAATCAAAATTGTTTTGATTTCTACGTTCCGGACTACGTACGTACGTGGCGTTGCACGTCGGTGAGTTTTCGTTTACATTGCACACTCATAAGATAGGTCGTGTCAGCGGACACGTTTTTTCTACGTACGTCGTGAGTAACCACGGCTTAACTCAGTTTTATTGAGGTTACAGCTAATCCACAGGACACATATGTACTAATATATTTCGTTAATGCGAGTCCATGTACAATCAACAATTAATTCCTTCGAAATAGCCCTTAGAAAAGTTCATGTTTTGGATCGTTAATTTATTTTCAATTGAGCAGAAAACAAGTAAGGGAGCTAAGCTCACGCGAAATCAGACATTATATACCCAGCTGTGTGTCCTCAGATATGAGACTTTTCACGTGAAGTGTTCCCACTCGTAAAACTTGAACATTGTGGATAAGACAAATGGGATATCTTCTGCAGCGGTGTCATAATTACAAATATAATGGATCACTTGAATTTTACTTTTAAAGTGACTATCGTGATCTCATCTTGTATCTCTTTTTATCACCCCCTTAAGAAAGCCGACCGTCGGAATCACCATTTGAACATCCTGTCATAGCCATATTGAACACAATGTCAGGCAGTTGACCATTGTTTACTATATAGTTTTGGCAGCTTAAATTGAGGTTATGTTGCGAATAGAGTGGAAGGCACTCGAATTCAGTGAAGAGACACTCGAATGGAGTGGAATGAGGAACAGTAGGAAAGAGCAGAGTTGCATTGGATTAATATAACTTCAATCATTGCATCAATATTAAGATAATTTAGAAAAAATAATTAAGTAGTTGAGTACAAGAAACATTTTCTCTCAATTACTGCAATTAAAGTGTCCTAGAGTTAAAAATTTAGCTTCAATTTCCCTAAGATTTCCGTAATATGGCCATTATGATGTTTGTGTGTGTGTGTAAATTTTGAGCGATCAGCTGTTATGTTGCCTACTTGGTAAAGTTTATAATGCAGTTGACGGATAATATATCACACTTCTTTTGTACACTTTGCTTATAACTTTCAACTCAAACGCATTTGATAGCTCTTTTTTATAAAAAAAAACAGATTTTTACCTCACTTAATATTTAACGTATTTGAATGTTTCTTATGTTTTTTTTTCTTTTATGAAATTATACACTCAGCTGATATCTCATTCCGTAGCTGAGCAACCGCTTGCTAAAAAAGATAGAAATGATTATACCATGGCGGCACGATACAAGTGCAGCATGGTGACATACCTACACACATAAATAAAGTTGCATGTACTTTGTTTTTGTAAATTCGATGGACAAATGTCAAAATCGTACTGCGCCGGAATGATGTATCACATCAAATAAAAAAAGTTTATAATTAGCTCGTCCGTGCTGCCACCTTGTATCGTTCCGCCTACCTGATTTATACATATATTTGGACAGTTTCAAAAAGTTAGGAGTGCGCTGTCACAACTTCTATTAAAAAAACCAAAAAAAGTAAGTTAGCAGGTTTTTTTTTAAACATTTTGTGTTTCTAGACAATAAACACATACCAGAGAAGGTCCAATAATTCGATTTTCTCTGCACTAAGTCTTTTCTTTACACCATGTGCTGAAATCGTTTCCCATTCCAAATGGTGGTCGTTTTGGGTGAGCCAGCTTCGTCCGCATCATCTACGATATCTTGAGTTAAATATTTTTCGCAAGTTATAGGGTTCATGAACTGTATTTTGTTGAACAGGTAAACCTTTAGGACCATCCGACACGCTTAAGCAGCGGTGATCAATTAATTTCATAAGGCGGTCCGTTTTGTCAAATAACATGGCCGTCGAGGTCCGAGGGTATTAAAAAAACTGTTGTTTAAGTAATCTGTGTACACACATACTACGTTATAAATGGCAATAAAACGAATAGATTCTATTTAACTATTAATTTTTACTTAAATTTCTTTCGTGGAACCGGCTGTCAGTTACATAACTTCAAAATAAGTTGCTGATACAAGGTCCGCATAAAATTGGTCCACGGTCGATGCGGACCGCGGACCGCCATTTGGTGACCCTTGCTGTAAAGTATCGGGGAAAGTATAGAGGTAAAGTAGCGATACTTTACTCAGTACATGGTAAAAAGCAAACAAGTACAAAAT
>JARSSU010003606.1:0-23695 GCA_029619165.1 Eurosta solidaginis
AGATTCTAGGACGATAACTGTTTTCTGTGAAAAAAGGGCGAAATCGGTTGAAGCCACGGCCAGTTTTTATACACAGTCGGCCGTCTGTCCTCCGCCGTTAACACTTGAGCAAAAATCGATATATCTTTACTGAACTCAGTTCACATAATTATCTGAACACACTTTGTATTGGTATAAAAAATGGCCGAAATCCGACTATGACCACGCCCACTTTTTCGATTTCGAAAATTACGAAAAATGAAAAAATGCCATAATTCTATACCAAATACGAAAAAGGGATGAAACATCGTAATTGCATTGGTTTATTGACGCAAAATATAACTTTAGAAAAAACTTTGTAAAATGGGTGTTACACCTACCATATTAAGTAGAAGAAAATGAAAAAGTTCTGCAGGGCGAAATCGAAAGCCCTTGGAATCATGGCAGGAATACTGTTCGTGGTATTACATATATAAATAAATTAGCGGTACCCGACAGATGATGTTCTGGTCACCCTGGTCCACATTTTGGTCGAAATCTCGAAAACGCCTCACATATGCAACTACCACAACTCCCTTTTAAAATTCTTATTAATACCTTTAATTTGACACCCATATTGTACAAACACATTATAGAGTCACCCCTGGTCACCTTTATGGCGATATATCGAAAAGGCGTCCACCTATAGAACTAAGGCCCACTCCCCTTTTAAAAATACTCATTATCACCTTTCTTTGATACCCATATCGTACAAACAAATTCTAGAGTCACCCCTGGTCCACCTTTATGGCGATATATCGAAAAGGCGTCCACCTATAAAAATTAAGGCCCACTCCCTTTTAAAATACTCATTATCACCTTTCATTTGATACCCATATCGTACAAACGCAATTCTAGAGTAACCCTGGTCCACCTTTATAACGATTATCCGAAAAGGCGTTCACCTATAGAACTAAGGCCCACTCCTTTTAAAATACTCATTAACACTTCGTTTGATACCCATATCGTAAACAAATTCTAGAGTCACTCCCTGGTCCACCTTTATGGCGATATCTCGAAAAGGCGTCCACCTATAAACTAAGGCCCACTCCCTTTTAAAATACTCATTAACACCTTTCATTTGATACCCATATCGTACAAACAAATTCTAGAGTCACCCCTGGTCCACCTTTGTGGCAATATCTCGAAAAGGCGTCCACCCATAGAACTAAGGCCCACTCCCTTTACCACTTTGCTTCAGAAAGCCCACATACGACTTAATAAACTAAATGCGTTTTCTTTTCTGAAAAAAATGTTACCCTCATGTTGCATTCTAACTTTTGAAAAACTAGATCACTTGGCGCTCTGCACCATTACCTCTACTTATTCCATGGAAAATATTTTATGAAAATATTACAGAAAAGAAAACGCCATAATTGTATTCCTATACACTATTGTCATACTTCCTAATAAGTGGTTGATTTGCATAATTATTGTTATTATTCAGTTTAAGTAATGACATAACATAGTTACTGACGCATAACACGTTACATGCACCAAGTCATTATTTTAGTTTGTAATACTATTTGTGTAATGGCATTATTAATGTAAAAAAAAATTCTGATTGAATTCACATTCATACACGAGTTTTTTTCCAGCCAACTAATGAATATTCAACATTAATTTATTCTTGCTGATTACGAAATTTACATTAATTGAACCAAATGATTAAGAACAAGTAAGGAAGTCTCAGTTCGGGTGAAACCGAATTTTACATACCCAGCTTTACACTTGAAATGCTGTTGTTGTTTGTTTTGTGTGCTTAATAGCAGGGGCTGAAACTGTTATTCCTTCTATAATATAATTCCTTGCAAAACTATTAATTTTTGGACTTTAAATATACTTGGATCAAGATAAAAATTATTTTCGGGTTTTTATTTTTTGAGTCCGATAGAACTAGTTAAACTCGGACTTTTATTTATTTATTTATATATAAATTTTAATCTTGAAATTGTTACATTTCTTACAGACTAATTACAATGTAAGCAAATACCAACTAACTTAACTGGTCATTAAGTAGCATTTTAAACCTATTTTCACAAAAGGAGAAATCCAAAACTGAAGATTTGGGAAGCAAATTAAACTCTTTAAGAGCTCTGACAACAGGAGCATTGGCAGCATAATTGGTCCTCGCCAGCCCCATATAAAATGTGGCATGATTCCTTAAACTTTATTATTGTCCGGAAATAAAAGTTAAATCCAGACTTTTATTTTTAAGGCCAAAATAAAAGTCCCGGTTAATAACAAAGAAACGGCTGATCCGAAATAAAAAAAAATTTTAATTCAAGCGGGACTTTTATTTTGGCCTTAAAAAATAAAAGTCCGGATTTAACTTTTATTTTTAAAAGTCCGAGTTTAACTAGTTCTATCGGACTCAAAAAATAAAGTACACAATTTACTTTTATATGTGGACTTTTAGGGAAAAAGTTCGAAATATAAAAAGGATGCATGATTCGACATGATATTGCTATAGGGATACCTGGCAACTCAAACATCTTCACCTAGAACAATTTTTTGACCAGGACTTTTTCAACTCCGAAAAAAAATAATTATTTTCCGTCCCTGCTTAGTAGTGTTACAAGACAGCGCAATAATACATATACATATGGTTCTATTCTGAACTAATTTATCTTCGAGTTGTGGCTCCCGAAACAGAAAATTGCTTAGTCATAAAAGAGGCGGTGCCGCGCCCATTTTTTTAAATTTGAAGTTTTTCCTATTTATTGCTATAAATCCAGTTGGGAAATGAAATACTATTGATATAAAGCTCTTTTTGCAAAGATATAGCTTATTTTATTCGTCAACGACCCTTTTAAGAATCTTTTGTATAAAAGTGGGCGTGGTCCTTAACCGATTTCGTTATTTTTCTTCAAATCATTCCTTATAGTAAAGGCACACCTCTTTGTTACGATAGGTTTAACAATTTTGATTTATGATTAATAATTTTGTAAAATTGATTTTATCACAAGTGGGCGGTGCCCCTCCCATTTTAATTTTTTATATCAAAGTCAATTTCAACATTCTAGGTGTATTATTTACTAAATAATCAGGTTTTTTGTGTTTTCCAAAATGTTATATATATAAAAAGTGGGCGTGGTTATCATCCGATTTCGCTCATTTCAATACCAATCTATTCTGGGTCCAGATAAGCTCGTGTACCAAATTTGGTGATGATATCTCAATATTTACTCAAATTATCGTGTTAACGGACAGACGGACGGACGGACATGGCACAATCAAATTTTTTTCGATACTGTTGATTTTGATATATGAAAGTCTATATCTATCTCGATTCCTTTATACCTGCACAACCAACCGTTATCCAATCAAAGTTATAATACCCTGTGTACAAGTACAGCTGGGTATAAAAATCATTTATGATATGATTCAAAGTAATTCCAGTCTGTTTCTACCCACACAAAAGGCGCAATAATTTTGCAAATAAATTCCTATAATCATATTTAATTATTATTTACTCTTTGCTAAAAGGTAATAACTTATTTTCTTTAAATAAATGTTGATATGAGTGCGTTAAAAAATTGTACCAATATTTTTAAATCCATCTAATTGAGAATTGCGATTTATTTTAAAAGCTTGCCAAATGAAATGTTTGTTTATTTAAAAATTTTGGCACTTCCAAAAATTTAATTGTGGTGTATACAAAGTTTATAATCCACATGAACTACGGACTTTTATTTACATATATACATATGAAGAAATTTCTAAAACGTGCAATAATAAATTATTGAAAAATTTAAAGCAGTAAATAATTTTTAAAATATTATGACAATGCGAATTCCAAACGAAATAAACAGATGAAGATTCATTGTATTATTAAGTACGCGAATTAAACGTATCTATGAATTAAGTTATGTATGTACTACACTCAGAGAAAAACGCCGTTCTAAAATCCAGCACTACCGGACTCAATTCAAGCTTTTCATGTTCTTACTTTTCTGTTCTTGAAAAACGAACGACCTGTTCTCAAAACAACGACCTTGTTCTTGAACTGACAACCATTTCCTTGAAAAGAGAACGGCTGGTCTTAAAATATGAATAATGTTTTCTATTAATGAGAACAATGTTCTTAAATTAAGAACAATGTTTTTAAATTAAGTTCAAGAAAAAAGAAACGGTATAATTTGTGTGCACTACAATGTTAAATACAACATTTGACACAAGCTGCGAAGCAGTTGAAGTGGCCCAGCGGCTATGATGTTGCGGTTGCGATCGTGTGACGCGAGTTCGATCGCCGTCAAACTCTGAGGTTTTTTAAAACAATTTTTTATATTCTATTTTTTACCTCTTATTTTTTGCTCAGCTCCATTCACATATGCACAGCCAATTCTCAAACTTGTTATGAAATGTTTAAATATATATTCAGATTGTATCATCAAATAATAAAAATTTCTCGATAGGAGAAATATATGAAAAAATGCATATTATGCGTTTTTTTCAAACATTTTTGGAATTTTAATAATAATTAGTTTTGTTATTAATATTTTTTATTAATGACAAATAAATTATTTATAAAAAAAAGAAATAAATGATGGGTACCTACTTGGAAAAATTACCTTCCCCACTCCCCCCAAAGATCAAGCAAACCCGTTCTTGAACTGACAACGAAAAATGTTAAATCGACCACAAATTATTCTCGAAGCGTGAGAACGTAAAATCTTAAATCAAGCCCAAGTATCATCAATACCAAAGTGGTCATAAAATACGAACGGTGTGCTTGGAAAAACTGTTCTTTAAAACAAGCCCATCGGTCACGAGTTAAGAAAAAACGTACTTAACAGACTTTTGTCAACGAATGTTCTTAATTTTGAACTTGTTTCGTTCGTTTTAGAGCGGTTTTTTCTCTGAGTGTACTCATATACTTAAAATCTCTATCGCTACACGTACTCGACATGTAGGTGAACGCCGAGTAGTTTTTTGAAGCACAAATTTCTGATAAATTTCTTGATAAAAACTCTGCTCCTCTCTAAATAAACCACACTTCTTCTATACCGTGGTATCCCGACTTTGCGTATGAGGTAGATGGCATCGCTGATATTAGCACCAAATCTCTCTCCAACAAACCTTCGGGATTTTTGTCTTTGTCGGACCTGTCTTTCATCTTACTACCCATGACTCTGATGCGTCGACTCACATTCTGCCGTTTGACCAATAAAACACAAGAGCCTGAGAGATTGGCCTTGCATCTTCAGTGCCGCTTTGATGCTTTACAACAGTAGCTCGTCCTGGCTTGAAACCATTTTTGCATTCCTATTGAAAAGTTCTTTCTCCTTTGCGATGCATCCATTTGGGTTTGTCAATGCCAGTGTTTTTGTTTTGGTACATTCGGGTTTTACTTGTTTGTTCCATTCTCCATTCTTCCACCAATTTTTTGCCCGGTCGAAGACTGTACACTTTTGTGGTCTTTGCAGACTCTCCTTCGCCAGCACTCATGTATTGCTGAACCACTTATCACAGCCGAAGTTGAGTGGCATAAACCTCTTCTAACATCGCATAATCCCAATATTTTTCCAGCCTCCTGGAAGCGGTTCGACAACTCCATTTAATATATGTATATGCTTCCAATGCTCTCTTCCATAACGTCTTTCTCCTGTGGCATAGTGATGTATCGGAATTGCTAATATTCTCTACAATATGATCAAACTTAGTTTAGCTTAAAGTTTGGACTATGCCGGTTTTCGTGGAAGGAAATGGTGACTTAACTGTCTTAGGAACGATTTGATATTATCAAGTCGCACACTCGAGGCTATAGCACGCATTCCCTTCGAAAGGACCTTAATCTTAACTTGCCTTTCATCCAACCGGAAGACACGTATTTCTTAAACTCATAACTTTGGTTACATGGAATTCAATTAGAAAATTTTTCTTTTCTCTTTTTCAGGGACTTTATTGATCAAACACTCAACTATCTCCGGCCTACATAACAAACACAATACAATAGCAAGAAACGAAAAAAGACAGCACACTCTTACTTATCTGCTTTCTCAACAAAAACTGACTTATCAATGTTAACCACAATTATAAAGAACTGAATTTCATAAACTCTGTGGAACTCACAACCAGCAAGAAGAATAAAAAAAGATTTACACAAGCCACCATTTTCATCTATAGAAAATACCAACTAAAAAAGTTAACGCAGAAGCTCAAACATCACTAAATTAAATTTCACATCGTACACAAACAAATAGCTAGCGATCTTAACGCTTACTTCGATGAGAAACTCGGTCGTTTTGCCAGTCAAAGTGGCCACAGAAACTCAATACCTCGGTGCCTTCCACCAAGAAAGTGCCAACGTCGTCGCAGCCAAAGTAACAGCCATTAACTTCGTCGCATCACCTCAACTACGCAGCTTTGGACATTCGTACGCTGCGCGCGCCGACCTCAATTATATCCTTATCTAAATCCCTTTACATCATATTGCGAATCAGTAGAGTTCTTGTGAATTTAAGCGCTATAGCACAGTATAATCGTCAACGATAAATAAGTAAAAAAAGAGAAATAGACTCATCATATCTTAAAGTAAATAGCAGCCTATACATCTCGTGACCATCAAAAAACAACAACAACAAAAGAAGCTAGTAATTTAGAAAAAAACAGCGTTAACGACGCTAAATTAAGTTTTCTTTTCTCACTTTTGTAAACCGAAAGCTTCAAGACGGCCGGAACAATGCTTAAAGTTGTCGGCGCTTCTTGGCAAAAAACACGGATAGGGACGTATATCCTTATTGGTGCCGGTTTACTTGTGATAGGAGCTTTCTTTATAAGTTATATGGATCGTCCGAAATATAATGGTACTTACTGTGCGACTGCAATTTGGTCAAAGCAAACTGGATTTCACATTGAATACTGGAAACAGCAAAATGATCTTCTTAACATTCCAAAGGGTGCAGCTAGAGTCTGCTATAAGGATTCCATCTACGAGAATGGGTAAGTTTTTAAAATAGAAATTTGAATGAAATTAGCTTTTAAAGTGGTATTTACGTTGATTGTTTAGCCTGTCTAACATATAAGCATTTCGTTGCTTTTCATTTCGTTCTAGCTCCGTCTGAGGAAGTCTTAAATTTATTTTATTTATTTATTTATTAAAAACGTAGCCTACGGCTAATTCAATTAATTTCTAATTAAAGATTCTAAATAATTTTAAAGATTATCGCCGTCCCAAAAAGGCGCGCCAGTCGCTCCTTCGCTGCGTTAACTAGAAATGTAAGGCGCGATAACCTCCGAAGAGATTTTGGGCCCAGCTTCTCTTCCAATTTGCGTCGTGCTCCTTTTTAATTTTTCCTACAAATTGGCGGGAGGGGACCTACTTGTTTTATGCTGACTCCGAACGGCATCTGCAAGGCAGATAAGTTTTCGCTGAGAGCATTTCATGGTAGAAATACACTCGGAGTGCTTGCCAAACACTGCCGAGGGGCGACATCGCTTAGTAAAAATTTCTTCTAATTGAAAAACTTTATTTCTAAAATTTTGATTTTGCTTTGCCCGGGGCGTGAACCCAGGATCCTCGGTGTGGTAGGTGGAGCACGCTACCATCACACCACGGTGGCCGCCGTGGGTTAACTGGCGCCAAGTTTAAACACCAATGCAATTTAGATAATTTTCCACCTGGTCCTTCCAGCGGAGTGGGGGCCGCCCTCTTCCTCAGCTTCCATAGGCGAATTCCGATAAAAAATACTTTCTTAGTCGGAACATCATCTTTCATTCGCATAACGTGGTCTGGCCAGCGTAGCCGCTGCATTTTAATTCTCTGGACTATGTTGATGTCTGCGTAAAGCTCATCATTAAATTTTTTCGGTACTCGTTGTCGTCAACGCATAGAGGCTCGTAAATCTTTCGAAAATGTTTTCTCTCGAACAGAGCTACTACGTCTGACGTTATCATGGTCCATGCTTCTGTACCATATAGCAGGACCGGTACGAAAATTGACTTTCAGAGCATAATTTTCGCTGGCCGAGAGAGGACTTTACTTTTCAATTGCCTACCTAGTCCAAAGTAGCATTTATTGGCAATAGTGATTTTTCACTGGATTTCAGAGCTGGTGTTGTTGTTTGTGTTATTCCTAGTTCCTAATTAAACGAAGTCTTACTATTTCTAAATTATAGCTGCCAACAGTGGCGTAGTGGCCAAGGCGCAAGTGCGCTGACTGTTTGTTTGATGACAGCAGATACTTCGTTTTGTCCTCATTCACCAGGGTATGCTTTTCCGCTTCTTTTTCCAGTTTGGAGTAAGCAGAATGTTCAGGCCGATGATATCAACATCCTCATTGTAGATTTACCAGTTCTGAAGTCGATGAAACGTGGGCTTCAATCTTTCGCACAATACACTTTGCTGGATCCCCCTTCTTGTGGACTGGGCAAGGAATACATAGATTCCAATCATCCGGAATGCACTTGTATTTGAATAGCTCCGCAGGCAATCCATCGGGCCTGCGGCATTGTTGTTTTTGCAGCATAACTAACATAATATAACATAACTTATTTTCTAGTAGAAGTGCTGTTTGCTAAAGCTTCAGACATTCCTGGAAAACAGTTAGACAATCTAGACTAGTTCTAAAATTTATGTAGCTCTTAATACTATTTCCTAATAACTTTGAATACTAAATTATTCATTTTGTTCCGCAGCTGGGCACAAATCGAGGTGGAAACTCAACGTACCTATCCGGACTGGGTACAGGCATTTGGTGCTGGCATCCTTGAGGGTTCGCTAACATGGAATAATATCTACAACCAATGGAAGAAGTAAGTTAACTGAACACATATTTCACTTAGCAATTTACTAGATAATAATTTTTCTTCTCCCTCTCCAGCACCATAGAGTCCTCCTGCGAACGTGATGAGAACTCCCAAAACTTTTGCACATGGCTGCGTGATCTGCTCTGCGAAAACTATATACGCATAAAGGAAACGGCAGTACAACGTGGCGAACACGATCACTATTGGCATCAAATTAGCCTCTACTTCAGTCAGCTGGAGGGGCTAGAGACGGGCTACATACGTGGTGCATCACGAGCCCGTTCAGATCTCGAAGAGGAAATACCATTTTCTGATTTTCTTCTATTGAATGCTGCCGCTGATATACAGGATCTCAAAATCTATTTTGAGAACTTTGTAGCGAATGCTACCAATGGAACAGCATCTGACGACCGGGAAGACCACAAAGTGCTTGATGAGGGAGTAACTTCAATGGCTTCTGTGGTCGTGCCACCACACACAGAAACTGCAACGGAACCTAAAAATTTCTTTTTACCCAGCGCCACAATGCTCGCAAAAATCTTTCAAACTCCCGACTCACCCACTTGGAGGCTACTCTTCGGTCACAGCACAGCTGGCAGCTATTCCTCAATGTTACGCATACAAAAACGTTATAAGTTTCACTATCATTTCTCACCAAATATTCGCTCGAATACAGTGCCTGGTGTGGATATAACATTTACAGGCTATCCCGGCATACTAGGTTCCACCGATGACTTTTACATCGTCAAGGGTCGCCAAGTGCAATCGATTGTTGGAGGAGTAGGCATCAAAAACGAAAATATTGATTTGTGGAAGACAGTGAATGTAACGGAAGCGTTGCCGCTGGTAGCACGTGTCATGGCCGCCAATCGTATTGCGCAGAATCGACGCACATGGGCCAAAGCAATGTCACGTCATCCCTTCACTGGCTGTAAGCAGTGGATAACGGTTGATTTGAATAAATTGCGTCCACAAGATAATTTATACACAATGTTGGCTGAGGATGAGAAGCATGATGATGCTGCTTTACCATTGAATGCGGCAGATGAGGCGGCGATAAATGAACGTCACAATCGCAACAAGGGTTTGGTATGGATCGTGGAACAACTGCCAGGGCGTATGCATTTGAAAGATGTTTCAGAGAGATTCCTCACAGGGGCCAATTCCACATGGATTGCCAATGGCGTACCATACTTCGATGAGATGTTGCAAGCAAGTGGTGTGACACGCGACGAAACTAGCGAGCTGAATACGCATCAAGCGCTCGCTGATGATGATCTTACAAACCTTGAGGCTGTTGATCAATTTATGCGTAAGCACGGTTTCCGTGGTGATTTACTTGGTGAAGAATCGGTTGCGTATGGCAATATCGATATCAAATTATTTTCATATAATGCTCAAATTGGTATAAGCGACTATCACGCATTTGCTGGACCCATCTTCATACGATTGCAACATATGAAGCCGCGTCAGACTTTGACAGAGAGTGCGTCATTGGAAATTCAGCGAGCGTCGATGAGCCAAGGTTCTTGCATCACATCTAAAGGATGAAAGACTGAGTGTAAGCATTGATGATGCTGCACAACTTGCAGAGCTGGAACGTATCACGGAACGTCGTTCGGTGCGCAATGATATGCATGCGATTGTGATGCGTCAGCACTCGAGCGGCCCGTTCAAGTGGTCGGGCGTTGCTGATTATATAACGGATGTGGAGCATCAAGGACATCCTGATGAATTTAATTTCCGAAAGTAACGCCGAGGTGGGCGTGGTGACCAAGCCAGTGGTGCGGAGTGTGTTGGCACCTTTTTTCTTTTAACCGTTGCCATTCAAAGAAAGTTTTTTTAGAGAAATTTTAATTCTATAGCATTTTTTAATTTTCTCTGTGGATTTTTGATCCATATAATAGATGGTTTTTTTAAACTAGTTCGATTGTGTTCCATCAACACACAATAGCATTTTTCGTTTTCAAATTTAGTAAATTTTATACATTTTAAGTTGTTTGTATCAATCAATTGCATCTATGTACGAAAAGTTGTTGTAATTTTAAAATTGTTGTAGGTATCTTCAAGTATTTGTCTAATTAATCTAATTATTAAGAAATTGTATAGATTTTGAAAATGTTGTATTCGTATTCATAGTCGTCCATAGTTAACAAAAACAATACGAATTTGCAAAGAAATTATTTTAAAATATTGAAAATATGAAAATAGTCTTCCATAGGCTCATCCATGTTACAGGATGAGTTCAATCAGGATTTTCGACTTTTATATAGATCAATTGTGAAAATAAAAAGAATAAAAAAAGAGGAAAATAACTGCATTAAATTTTATTTAAGAATTGGGACCATGCTGAAACTTTGAATACGACTAGCTCTTTAAATTGGATCTGGATAATAGCTAGCTGGCTACGGAGAGTATGCTTAAGTTGTGGAGGAAGCACTTTTCTGTATTGCTAAATAGCGGAAGGATATCGAAATCATTGTCGCTTATGGCTTGATTCAAGGGGTTGGTAAACGCAATACAAAGCTTCAGAGCTTTAGTAACCTAATTGTCAACGTCACCTAAGCGAGGGGAAGCCTGTTACAAATATGATTGTATCATATATGTACTAATCGTTCCCGAGGTGGTCGGGCTAGTACCTTAATTTTGCTTTGTTACTGGAGCAGCTTTTAATAGCGTGATAAGAAGTTGCTTAGCAGCATAATATATGAATTTGAGTTCCGCGCAAAGGTAATAAGGCTTTGCAATCGGCGTTGTGCTACATACATCACCAGCTTTATAATGATTGGAAGGATTTTCCCGAGCCATTCGAACCAAATGAGGCTTCATACAAGGTGACTTCCTATCGTGCGATTTTATTTACCAAATGGTACAACATATTCACCCTTATCGCGAAGTTCACGCGGAAAAGTGTTCGCCATTGTGAATGATAACTAAGTGTGATATCTTCTGCATAGACGTCAAAATTCCAAAGTGATTGCATCACCTGATTTGTATTTGACTATCGTTGTCTCATTCTGTATCCCTTACTATCACCCGCTGAAGATAGGCGCCGCCATATTGAACACCCTGTCAAAACGCTAAAAAGTAGCCATATTGAACATCCTGTCAGGCATTTGACAGATAAGATATCACACTTAGTTATCATTCACAATGGTGTTCGCCTTCACTTCTTTTGTTCGGGTGAACTTTTTCCGCCTATCGGAAATTTCGGGCGAACAATAGTTCACTTCGAAACAGCTGATGGCTCTATTGTGAATTAGCAGTGAACAAATAATTTACTTGCAATTGTGTAAATTTTGTAACTAAGCATAGATTTCCTTAAAATACAACAAAAATTGAGATACAAAATTTATAAAATAATGTTTAGTATTGCACTTAGGTTGGTATTGAGCGCGAGGAGAATATAAATATGAAAGCGATTCGGAGGCAATTAAGGGACAGTTCCAATCCTTTGGAGCTAAGTGATTCACTGTAAGCTAAAAATTACTATTTTCAGCACTTTTGAATAACAAGTTAATTTTTTTCAGTTAGCTTTCGCCAGTATTACAGGCTAAACAAGCCGGCATTATAATATTTGCTAGATATTCTTACCAACATTGAAGCAAAAATTTGGAGTTCCACCAATTGTAAAGTTGAGTACAGGTCTTGGTTTTTTCGTGGGTCTTAGCCAATCGTCTTTCAGTGAGGTGCTCAACATTTTGGAACCTTTGCTTTGTCCACAATGGATAACTTGGCTGACTGATACGTTGTCATAAAAAATAGAATTTACATACTTAGCAATACAGGAGTTTCATTTTTTTCCACCCAGCTTCCGATTGTTATTGATTCATTTCTAATAATAAAAGTACATATATTTATAAGAGTATCAAATTTCAAAACAAAGAATTGCTTACATTTTGTTTTCCTCCCCTTCGCCTGTAAAATATATGTGAACAAATTTGGGTTTCCCCGCTGTCATTTCACCCGAACAAAGAGTTGCCAATAAGGCGAAATATTTTTCGAACACGAAACATTGTTTCGCCACCCTCTGCGATAGGGTGAACAAAAACTGTGAATATTTTCGTGTGAAAATAAAACTCGCGATAAGGGTGATTATATAGCGTACCATTCCTGGTCTATGCTGATAATCACCCCTATTCTGCATTTCGATTACGTTCCCGTTCTACGCTCCGCTTCAATCGAAGTTTGGTATTCTGCATTACGACGGAATTGTAAAGAGAAGAGGAAGAGCAAATGTTTTTTCGAAATCAGCTGTTGGTACGGAATGTGTGAACATTGGAACAAAATAATTAAAGAAAATTTGTAAAAAATACTGAAAAACGTTTATATTTTATTATTCACGCCATTTTGTACAAAAAAAAGCAATAGAATATATTGCCGCAGTGTTATATTTTTTGAGTGAAGTGCTTTCATAATTGTAAGTGTGTTTTTGTCGTTCTTTTGGCCAATTCCCTGCCGTGGCCACCAAGTTTGTTAAAACGGATTCCTGTACGAATATAGTTGACATTTTCTGAATTTTAAGGATGCTAATTTCATTGCACTGCCCTAAATACTTTATGAAGATTTATTTATTCTTTCCGCAAGGATTGTTTACGTTTTCGCTTCACCTTCCTCTACTCCGGCAGCTTGCTTTGGCATATATCTGGACCCAACGAACAGACACAAATTATAGCTGTCTATTATAATGGAATCAATAGCCGCGGCATTATTTATGGAGTTGGAAGCGTTGCTTACGAAAATTGCCAGGCGAGAATGGAAAGGCAAATATTGCGAGATTTGTGTAATCCATTTGAGATGAGTGACGAATTGTAAGAAATTGAACTTAAAAGTGGTATAATTTATTGACTTATTTTCTTATTTAGGTCAAAAATAACTTTCGACTTAACAAGGATGTTTTCAAGTATGTGTTAGATACTTTTGCGGCGCAAATACGTCCAAGGACTTCGACATCGACATGTTGTTTTTGACCTGGAAACATATAAAAAACAATCATCATCAAGCCTTCTACGTTTCTTAACAAGTTTTACTTACATTTTTGTTAAAACTCTGTTATAAATTAATAAAAAAATAAAAAGAAAATATTTTTCCGCCAACTAATTTGCAACTTAGAAAAACGGAACTACGATCGAAATGCAGAATACAAAAAATCGAACGATTCGAAGTTGAATCGAAAGAGATTGGAACACAGAATACCAAAATTGCCAAATCGAAAAAATTCCAATCCAAGTCGAAATGCAGAATAGGGCTGAATATATGCGTCTATAAAGTTGTCATAAATGTAGGCTGGCGGTGAATGAGGGCAAGACGTCACTGTTGATGGATATAAATTTCACACTTTGAAAGACTTCGTCTTTCTGGCAACAGCGAAAACAATGTCGACTTAAAAATTTCACGTAGAATAACTCTTGCCAATAAGGGTGAACTTTTTCCACCGGTTGTATCTGCGTTGGACACTGCGTTCAAAGTCAGATTTGGTATTATGCAATTGTTCCGCTGATTCCAATCAGGGTCATTCGTTACACAATTTCTGGCCTTTTAAAAGTGGATTTAGTGTACAATGCGGACCACCACCCAACACCGCATAGCAGAGGATCGGCTAGATCACAATTAAATATGTATATCCAGTGTACCACTTTTGAGAGAGCTCTCAGCGTTTGCCAATGGCTGCACGGCAGCAGTACAAGGCTGCTGAGGCTTTGCTCTGTGGTCTATATTAAGTTTCCATGACAGCTTGCGTCAATGCCAAGGTACTTAACGCTATCAGATAGTATCAATGACACGCCGTCTGTTAAGACACGATTGTAGATATAGGGGCGCAAATAAACTAGCGAATACGTATACGGGTTTCAGCTCCTCTTTATCCAACGCCGTGCAACCGGGAAGGTACCGCAACATGACTCCAACGGACGTAGAGCCGAAAAAATATGAGCCTAACTACCAAATTAGAGTGTGGGCGATGTGCCCACGTGCATCCTAGCGTCATCTTGCATGCAGTGCCACAAGGGCTTTACTAGTTCTATATTCCACATGGAGCTTAGATATTTTGTCCTATATATTTCTTGTAGGGCTACCCCTCCCAGCTAAGTCCTAGTAAAATTTGGAACTTTAAATTTCGTAGTAAATAATACCAGTCCGGGATTTTCCGGGATTTTAATCCGATCGCACACCTCGAATCGCCTAATCCATCAGAGAACAGATTTTTGCCAGATATCTGCTACTTATGGTATCGAACTGTCCAAGCATTAAGTTGATGACCAGCGCCCACAGCATTGGCTTCCTCTGTTTACAGATTTTGTGAACTAACTCAGTTTTATTGAGGTTTACAGCTAATCCACAGGACACATATGTACTAATATATTTCGTTTAATTGCGAAATCCATTGTACAACAACAATTAATTCCTTCGAAATAGCCCTTTAAAAGAGTTCATGTTTTGGCTCGTTAATATATTTTAAATTGAGCAGAAAACAAGCAAGGAAGCTTAAGTTCAGGCGAAATCAGACATTATATACCCAGCTGTCCTCAGATATGAGACTTCTCATGTGAGTTTTAAAGTGACTATAGTGCTCTCATCTTGTATCTCTTTCTATCATCCGCTGAAGAAAGCCGACCGTCTGCATCGCCATTTTGAACATCCTGTCAAAATTGTAAAAAAATGGCCATATTGAACACAATGTCAGGCAGTTGACGGATAATATATCACACTTCTTTTGTACACTTTGATTATAACTTTCACTCAAACGCATTTGATAGCTCGGACTCCTTTTGTTTATAAAAAAAAACAGATTTTACTTCACTTAATAATTAACGTACTTGAATGTTTCTTATGTTTTTTCTTTTATGAAAGTATTACACTCAGCTGATATCTATTCTGTAGCTGAGCAACTGTTGCTAAAAAAAACGATAAAAAAATAGAATGATTTATACATATATTTGACAGTTTCAAAAAGCTAGGAGTGCGCTGTCACACAAGTAAGCAGGTTTTTTTTTAAAGAAATATTTTCATGTCCTGAAATCGTTTCCCATTCCGAAATGGCGGTCGATTTGAGTGAAAGGTGGACTAGCAGCTTCGTCCGCATCATCTACGATATCTTGAGTTAAATTTTTCCCAAGTTATAGGGTTATTGTACTGTACTTTGTTAAAGGTAAACCTTTAGACCAACGACACTGTAAAGCAGGGGTCATCAATTAATTTCATTGGCGGTCCGTTTTTTTCAATAACGTGGCCGTCGCGGTCCGAAGGGTACTAAAATAAACCATATTGTTTAAATAATCTGTAACATACCTGAAAAACCCTATCAAAATAACTCCGTCCTCTTGGCAAATACTAGAAACTTCCTAGGACTTAAGCCACTTGCTGCTTCTAGATCTGACAGCTGTATCACTCCTAATAGCTGGAGTCTTAGACTGGCAAGTGCAGGGCACGAACACAGAACGTGCTCGATTGTTTCCTCCTCCAACCCGCACTTCCTACATCTGCTATCACTGACCAAGCCTAATTTAAAGGCAAGTGACGCCAGATGGCAGTATCAATCCAAATCAAACCAATCAGAATACCCGTTATGAGTCTACAGTCCTCTCTTTTTAATGATAGAAGGTTGTAAGACCTACACATAATCTTCGACACTTTACAGCCCCGCGCTTGAACCCACGCCTTTCCCGCTTGGTCGATCGTGTGCACCTCTCGCCTTCGCTTAATCTCGCCCAATCTAATTGGGACGCCTACGGAGCAAGCTTCAAGAGATGCGCCCTTTTTAGCTAGTTCGTCCGCTTTTTCATTCCCATCTATTCCCATATGCCCTGGGAGCCCAATATAGATGTATGCTTCTCCCTGTCCCGATTCTCTCCAGAGACTGCTTACACGCTTAACACGCATTTAGATGCTGTGCTATGCGAGATTATTGCCTTAATTGCTGCTTGACTGTCAATATAAAAGTTAACACGGTTGCAGCTTAAGCTATTCTCTTCCAGGGGTTCTATTGCATTGGTTACGGCTAATATTTCCGCTTGGAAAACGCTACAGTAATCCGGCAGCCTGTAGGATCTGCTTATTTCCGGATCAGCCCAGTATACAACAGACCCTACTCCTTCCACTACTTTGGAACCATCGGTGTACACATGTATCGCCTCGTCCGCCATTTGCGCACCCTTGCGCCAACCGTCCACCCCTATTGTGGCCTTAAGATCTCCCTCGAAGCGCAGATAGGGAATCAGGTAGTCTGTTCGTCTTGTGATTGATGACGCTATACTACTATGGCCATATGGTCGGCGCTCAAGCTGTCCCGAAGCACCGAGCCTGGTTGCGGTCGTTAATGCTTTGTTCTTTGCTACCAGGTCTACAGGTGGAATGTGCAGAATGGCATACAGTGCAACCGTCGGGGTTGTTTTCAGGGCTCCCGTAATGCTAAGCATCGATAGTCTGCATACCCCCTCTAATTTTTTGAGGTATGTTGTTTTTTGTGTGGCTTTCCACCAAACAAGAACTCCATAGTATAGAATAGGGCTTACAATTGCTGTAAAAACCCAATGAGAAAAGAGGGCGATAGGCCCCACGTACATCCCAGCATTCTTTACATGCATAGAGTGCCGTTGAGGCCTTCTTGACCCTCTCCTCCACGTTGAGCTACCATGACAGCTTACTGTCTAGGATGATTCCTAGATATTTTGTGCTTGTTGTAAAGTATCGGGGGAAAGTATAGAGGTAAAGTGTCGATACTTTACTCAGTACATGATAAAAAGCAACAAGTACAAAATACTCGAGTATTTTTTGGAAAAGTATCGATCCTCGCGAAAGCAACTTTTATAAGCAAAATGCATATAAAACCAGCCGATACTCAAACCGCAGCAATTACACGTGCGCGCCACCTATCGGCGAATAGCCGAATACAGTTACATTTACTTTGAGCATTGCCAGCATCATTATTTTTACGCTTCCCTTTCCACGCTCTTCCTTTGTTTATTTAATAATCTCTTTTATTTCTAACTTTGGTGTTTTGTATTCTCATTCGTTTTTTTCTTATCATTGCCGTTGTCTACGTTGCTGCCGGTCGGAATCGCTGTGTTGCATTGTTTTGTTTATTTTTAGCCACACAACAAAACACAACAACAAAGCGAGCAACCAGACAACTGAATAATTTAAGGAGTAGTAATTCTTACTAATAGTAGAATGTAATAGTCATTCTAATAAGAATATAATATACCGTTATGAGTTGAATATGAATTTCCGCTTTCGTCAAGTTTGATGAAATTTCTTTTTCCTTTTTATTGGCAATTTTTTTTGAATTTACAAAACTAGCGCATTTGCATTTGTTTATTTTCAATTTTTCTCAATGCTCCCATTAAGTTGTTCTCTCTTGCAACCCTGCTCAACGACATGTTTTCGCAAATTTTATCATTTCTTAGTTCTTATTCTTTGTATCTCTCTCGCGTTCAGGTACGCTGCTTTTTTAATTAAGTGTGCAAAATAAAAAAGCAGAAGCAAAAGCAGCAAACGATAATTTGTGAATTCTATGAATATTTACTTCAGCAATTTTTTGCAAAATTTTATCGTGTTCTATACGTGCATATATCTACAAGTGTTTATACTTATTAATATTCGATTTTGTATGGATTTTGTTGGTGTATAACGGAAGTAAAAGTTTCATGTTTGGAATTGTAGAATCGGTCGCATAACAAATCGCGAATTTAACAAAGTTCAGTGCAAATTTTATTTGTACCTAAAACTTCAATCGAAATTGTGTAACAAAGCCGAAGGAAGTTGTAAAAGAAAGCAGAAATTACAGTGTGAAAATTGTAGTACGTTTAATTGTATGTGTTTGTGTGTTTGAGTGCATTTTGTGGCCGCCATCAAGCGACTATTGAATGCAAAAAAGTCTAAATTCCAATTGGAAAAAACGGCGTCAATATTTTTGCAAATAAAATTACAAATTTGTTTACGAGTGTGCACCGTTATTATTTATTAGTGAAAAATAACTATAATTATAACATTGAAATTATTACAAAAGAGCTAAATTTGTGGGTAATCAAAGCGCAAGTGGCAGGCAGCAGGTGTGAGGTAGACGCGTAAACAAGTTGGGGAAAAATGCTTTGCTGCATTTTACTTTGCGTTAATGTACGTGGAAAGTGAAAAATTGTTAAAAATCATAAAGAAATTACTTCCTTCTTTACTGTTTAAATAGTTTTTCCAACACTTGTTAATAAAAAAAAACAAACATGGCGAAAAGTTTCAACGGTTTTGTTTTTGTAGTTGTCTGTGCGCCCCGCAGCATTATAGTGCCGGCTGTCTGTCATGTCTGCAATGAAAACAAAAAATATACTTGGATACAAAAATTAATTGCACTGTTGTGCAGAATAATAGCAGTTTTAATCAATCAGTGTTTGCATATGCTATTCCAGAGCAGCTCCAGCTCTGCACATTAATAGAGCATAGAGCAGAGCCATATCATGAAAAAGCAAAGATTGCATGCCCCGGTTGTTTTTTGTTTTCAAATGTTTTCTCACTATAACTAAAATAGTTAAATGCGATTTATTGCCTCAGTTTTTACTACTCAGCTGAGCAAAGCTCACAGAGTGTATTAACTTTGTTCGCATAACGGTAATCCGTAACGGCATAAACTAATCGAGATAATATAGACTTCTATATATCAAAATGATCTGGGTGAAAAAGAAATTCATTTAGCCATGTCCGTCCGTCCGTCTGTCCGTCCGTCTGTAAACACAATAACTTGAGTAAATTTTGAGGTATCTTGATGAAATTTGGTATGTAGGTTCCCTGGCGCTCACCTCAGATCGCTATGAACGAAATCGGACTACAACCACGCCCACTTTTTCGATATCGAAAATTTCGAAAAACCGAAAAAGTGCCATGAAACTTTGTAGGTGCGTTGACCTTATGACGCAAAATAGAAAATTAGTAAATTTTTGGACAATGGGCGTGGCACCGCCCCTTTTTAAAAGAAGGTAATTTAAAAGTTTTACAAGCTGTAATTTCGCAGTCGTTGAAGATATCATGATGAAATTTTACAGGCACGTTATTCCTATTACTATATGTGTGCTAAATAAAAATTAGCAAATTATTAAAGATAGCAAAATCGGATAACGAACACGCCCACTTAAAAAAAATTTTATATCTCTACAGTATATAAGTAAATTATGTCAACATTCAACTCTAGTAATGACATGGTGCAACAAAAAACAAAAATAAAAGAAAATTTCAAAATGGGCGTGGCACCGCCCTTTTTCATTTTATTCGTCTAGAATACTTTTAATGCCATAAGTCGAACAAAAATTTACCAATCCTTGTGAAACTTGGTATGGGGCATAGATTCTATGACGATGAAAATGGGCGAAATCGGTTGAAGCCACGCCCAGTTTTTATACACAGTCGACCGTCTGTCCTTCCGCTCGGCCGTTAACACGAGAACTTGAGCAAAAATCGATATGTCTTTACTAAACTTAGTTCACGTACTTATCTGAACTCACTTTATCTTGGTATACAAAATGGCCGAAATCCGACTATGACCACGCCCACTTTTTCGATATCGAAAATTACGAAAAATGAAAAAAAATGCCATAATTCTATACCAAATATGAAAAAAGAGATGAAACATGGTAATTGGATTGGTTTATTGACGCAAAATATAACTTTAGAAAAAACTTTGTAAATGGGTGTGACACCTACCATATTAAGTAGAATGAATACTTAGCTTAGGTTCATTTCAGCAGAGTCTGTAATGTTTGTTTTAAACTGTTATTTTGGGGCCAAAATAGGCTTCGGGAATGGTAAATCTCTCGTCTGCTCTGTTAGAATTAGCATAATGTAAAGTTAACATTAGGTTTTTATAAAAAAAAATGTAAGCCGTGATAACCTCCGCAGAGATTTTGGGCCGAGCTTCTTTTCCAGGTTTTATAAGGGCCTAAAAATAATTGTTATTCCTCAAAATTCAAACCAGAAATACCATATACTGCCCTTAAATTCCAACCTTCGCTAACGCTTATGCAACATTTAGTACCAAATGGTCAAAAAGAGTAACAGCTTAACTCCTATACTTTTAGGGTTATTCCTTGTGACCACTTGGTATTAATTGTAGTATGTGTTTTTACGAACTTGATACTGTTTTAGATATTGTTGTCGATGGAATTTAAGCGTTAGCGAAGGTTGTAATTCGGGGCTGATCGTATATTTTAGGCCTAGTACTTAGACTATTTCCAAATCCAATTATAGGGAGATCAGTACCAGAATTTCAATATTCGCTAACGCTAAAACTCCATCACTAAAAATATCTAAAACAGTAACAAGTACGCAGGAAAATATGCAACATTTAGTAAGAATAACAACCTAACTCTAATACTCTTACATGGAACTTAGGTGGTTATTCCTTATGACCACATGGTATTAAATGTGGTATGCTTTTCTGCGGTCTTGATACTTGTTTAGATATTTTTGGCGATGGAGTTTTAGCGTTAGCGAATGTTGGAATTTGAGCTCTGCACTGTTCGGGGATATTTTTGTGATCATTCCGCGACTACTTTGAGAGGGGATTGTTTTAGGTACTATATCAAGATCAATTTGGGAATGTGTTAGGGAACATTTTACGATTATTTGCACGAGTATTTCGGGACTAATTTGAGATCGTTGTAGAATTATCTGTTTATGCTAGCCTGTATTTCGGATCATTTAGCAGGGTTCTAAAAAACTCATTTATGAATACGAAAAATTATCGGACTGTTATTATTACCGCATTGTTATCGGCATATTGCTGTTTGTTATCGACGATTTATGGGATTGCTATCAAAACGTCGTCGGTATATTATCGGTGAACTATCAACGTTTCACTGGTTTATAACCGAAAAGCTATCGACTTTTTATCGAAACAAAATATCACGAAAGTATCTAAAAGTTATCGATTTGCTATCGAAAATATTAATAAAAAAGTTATTGATTTGTTATCGAAAAAAATATTAATTTGTTAGCGATAACTAAACGAAAGCTTTCAACAAATGTATAACTTTTCGATAACAAACCGGTAACTCATCCATAACATAGCAAATTTATAATCCTTTCATAACAGATCGCTAACTTGTCTATAACTCCTCGATAACAAATATTGTATAACTCGCCCGTAAACCGTCTATAAAAATTCGATAATTCGTCGGTAACGCTTGTTATCCTTTCCTTTTCTACACTTCCGTTTCCCTTTCCTTTCCTTTCCTGTTTTCCAATCCTTTACTTTAGGAATTGTTTCGGGGTGACATAGGGATGGTCTTAGGGACTTCCTATATAGTTTTTGGAGATATTTAGCGATCATTTGGGGATGATTTTGGTCACTATTTCGATGTCCTTTCGTGGACATTTCGGAATTACTTGTGGTTAATTTTAGAAACTAAGTGATTTAGACTACGCTGATGATATCGTCTTCACACTCTCACTCTCTCACTCACACACTAGCTGCTGTTGCCACAAAACTCCAGCGACTCGAAATCAATGCTCACGCAGTCGGTTTGAAAATTAACTACGCAAAAACTAAGCTAATGAGACTGCAAACAACGAACACATCTCCTCTCCAACTTGTATCAAATGGCAGCACTACCGTCATTGAGGATGTAGAAGAATTCTGCTACCTTGGCAGCCAAAGATGGCGGGCGCAAAATCGGATGTATCTGCCAGGATCTGTAAGGCACGAACTGCATTCCACAAGTTAGGCCGAGTATGGCGCTCTCGCATATCGACAACAAAACTGAGGATTTTTAACACCAGCGTGAAATCAGTTCTGTTATACGGATCCGAAACCTGGCTTGTCTCTGACCGCATTAACCGACGACTGCAAACGTTTATAAACAAGTGTCTGAGAATAGTCTGCCGTATCTTCTGGCCAAGAACAATAAGCAAAGCCGATCTACTGTCACTCACGAACAACCCCCCAATCTACACTGAAATTAAAAAACGTAAGTGGGGTTGGATCGGTCACACTCTCCGCAGAGAAGATGACAACGTTGCCAAAATGGCCTTCCAATGGAACCTACAAGGAAGCCGGTGCAGGGGACGTCCTGGACAAACTTGAATGCGTACGATTTTCAATGAGAGCTCTTCCACCGCCACCTGGAATAAAATAAGACGTTTAGCGACTGATAGAAGTCGCTGGATAGCATTCGTCTCCGCCCTATGCTCCGACTAGGAGCGATAAGTTGTGCTTCTGGATGGCTATGGTATTAGTTTTAACTTTTGCGATTGTCAACTAGATGTTCAATTATATCTAGGAATATAACTAACTAACTAATTTTAGATCACTTGGGGTTAATTTCGGGAAAATTTTAGGAACTATTTCTTCCGAGGTTAATTTGTGATCAAATTGGGGTAGTTCTGGAATGACTTTAGACACTGTTACGAAGTTCTTCGGGGTAATTTTGGGATCTTTTCAGGGTTATTACGCGATGATTTTGGGGACAACTTTAGGTACTCTTTGGGGGTATTTCGGTATCATTTAAGAGTCAATCGGGGATCACTTGGGAATTATTTTGGGGAATTTCAGAAACATGCTGGGGACTATTTCGGGTTCCTCCAAGATCAATTTGGGTGATTACATGATTATTTTCATGATTTGCTCCACGTTATAATTGTTTTTTTCTTTTAAATATTTTAAGCTTCTTATACTTTACAAAATTTTTTCCATAGATGGCAATACTCTATAACCGATTTTAGTTAGTAGATTCGAAAAATCATTTTCTGAGCTTTGACCTTGTCTTAATACTTTTCTAAACGTAGAGCTACTTAAATAATCGAAAAATTATATTTATGGGAAATATTGAGACAAAAAAGTAGGCATGGTAATAAGGGAACTACCCCTCATTTGTAGTGTGTTGAAAAAACGGGTGTGTCGTTGCAATGCTCATATTTAATAAGCATTCGAAAGGCTTGGCGGATGGTCA
>JARSSU010003608.1:0-79122 GCA_029619165.1 Eurosta solidaginis
AAGGTGTCATATGAGTTCAATTATTTTTATCGATGTAGGTATATATATGATGTTATTTATGTATGTATGGGTTTAAAAAATAAAATAAATGTAAGGCGCGATAACCTCCAAAGAGATCTAAGGCCGAGCTTCTCTTCCAATTTGCGTCGTGCTCCTCTTGGTTTTCCCTACAAATTGGCCGGACGGGACCTACATGTTTTATGCCTACTCCGAACGGCATCTGCAAGGCAGATGAGTTTCCACTGAGAGCTTTTCATGGCAGAAATACACCCGGAGCGCTTGCCAAACACTGCCGAGGGGCGACACCGCTTAGATGTATGGGTTTATGCATTGTATTAATTAATTGCAAAAATACTTTGGCGCATAATCATAGTCAAAATAAAATAGGTTTTAAATTTAGTTGCAGCTTTTGACATAATTTTCTATGAGCTATCTGTCAAAAAAGCTTAAACTAAATTTAAAACCTATTTTATTTTGACTATGATTATGCGCCATAATGTATAACATTGCTAATTTTTTATTGCTAAAATATACGTCAAGGGTAAACTATTTGAAATTTTGCATTCGAGAACGAGCTGATATTACCTTATAACTCTTATTTTTATTGTTATGTATTTTCTTGGCAACTCTAGAATAAAGCTTTTAAAAACTGTAAAACGCCCGTTATTATCAAAAGTGGAATTTAATTGTGCGTGATAACATGGATAACTTAAACTTATTAAAAATTTTTAAAGTCTTCGGTTGTAACGAAAGTGGTCCATTAACAAGAGATGCACTAGCAGCTCTTCAGGAGTGGGGTTTGGTGCCTTATGTAGGTACATATTTATGTGCAGAGTGCCTTGAAATGAAATTGGTCGAGTGCGCCCAGAACATTGACGGGTTTGTTTGGAGGTGAGTTTTTATTTTAGTTTTCTTTTTGCCGGTGTCGGATCGGTTAAGGGTATTTTTTAAAGGTGTTCAACGCAGAATTACTGTGCATGGTGTAACCGGTGTTGGATCGGCTAAGGGTTATTTATTTTAAAGGTGTTCTACGCAGAATTACTGTGCATGGTGTAGCCGGCCTTGGATCGACTAAGGGTAATTTTTTTAAAGTGCGGCCGAAGGCCGCCTACGCCGAAGGGTGAACTACGCAGAAGGACATCACCGTGGCGGTAGCCACGGTTATACCACACACCCGGACTTGGCATGGCGTAGCCCAGGGTTATTTTTTATAAGCGCGGCTGAAGGCCGCCTATGCAGAAAGGTGTTCTACGCAGAATTTGTGTGCATGGCGCAGCCGGTGTTGCATCGGCTAAGGGTGTTCTACGCAGAATTACTGTGCATGGCGTAGCCGGTTTTGGATCGGATAAGGGCTATTTTTAATAATAATTTGTGGACTAAGTACACTAGGTTATAAGAAAGCTAATTTAATATATATGTTTAAAATTTGTAGACTAAGTCAACTAGGTTAAAAGGAAGCTGTGTTTAATATAGGAATAGATAAGACTAGTTTTAGTTAAGCCTTTTTTGAAAAAAATTTAATTTAAAAAATGTCCACTAAAAAAGAGCTTTTTCAAATTTTTGGTAAATAAAGACTAGAAAAGTTAGAGATATGAATACATCATAAATACAACATGAAGGGCATTTTTATAAGTTATTTTTCGGTTTTTTAATTTTTGAAATCCATCCACTAGTTTCGGAGATATTTTGATTTGAAAAATTCATAATTTCGCCTTTTGACATGGAATTACCCCCAAACCTTTCATTTGCACCAAAAAAGAAATATACCATTGGAATCAGCATGGAAATCTCTATAAAGTCCGATTTTTATAAAAGTATTGTATTCTGCACTTGTTCCCGATTTTGCTATCGGAAACAATCCAATCAGTTAAATTCTTTTGGATTTCATTTTTCATAGTTGTATTTCTCTTGCAGTTGAGTATTTTCTAAAAATGTAAGTAAATAAAGGTTTATTTTATAAAAATAAATGTAAATTTACGTATATTTTCATTCTTAATAGGGGAACGCATAAAAATTCAATGCAAAACAGTAGTTTGACAGAATTTATGGAGACACATCCAGATATTACGCAGGGATTCACGAAGCACATCATCTAAAATCGTTGACACAGTGCTTCTACCTACACTCATGCTAGAGTCCTTGCCAACTGATTTTTATAGGGTCCTTCAGCTAAAAATCGTAACGTAGCTGCTAGCAGCACTGGCAGAACTTTCGAGCGAGTTAAGCGTCCTTCAATGGTGTGCAATACCATTCGGAAAGCCTCTTTGTTTATGCGATAGTATGCAATGCAACTGCAAATACACTATAAATATTTAGAAACACACATTAAGAAATATTTTTAATTACGCTGTCTCTGACAACTCAAATGGATTGCTGCGATCTCTCAAAATTTTCGTTTTGGCCTTCTCGCAACTTTCTTCTTCCAATAACATAAATACTACAACTGCTGATGCCATTTTGATGTCAATAAACTTGTTTATTTCTGTTTAGATGCACAAAACAATTATTTTATAAAATTTTTCCAAAAAAATTGACATCAAAATTGCCGGTGCACTGATAACACTGCAAAACAGCTGATTCGAACATCGCTTTTATTTATATTCGAAAATAGCAAAACCAATACGGTTTTATGACACCATTTTAAATCAATATTGGTTTGTAATTCCGACAAAGCGCAAAACCGACTTGGATTCCATGACAGCCCTGAGTGATGGACGATATGGCGATTTTGAGCTATCAGTGAAAATAGATTTGGCTATTTTTGAATCGCGGCTATTTTTTATAGCTATAGTGATCGCTTTATTTTAACAAGCGATTCTAAACAGAAGATATTATGGGCGATACAGCGATTTTGAGCTATCAGTGAATATAGATATGGCCATTTTTTACAGCTATGGCGATCGCTTTAATTTATCTTTAATAAGCGAATCTGCAATTATTTGTATACTTGGATATAAAAAATTAATGTTTAACCCTCCGATGAGTGAGAAGGTCCCTAGGGACCTTTTTGCCTTTTCAAACTGAAATTACTCCTACTTCGGCCACTACGACGACGAGGATGAAGAGGAAGAAAATGATGGAGAGGAAACGAATGAAAGTTACTATATTGGTAAAGATGGCACCCAATGGAGTAAAAAAGCACCACCAACATCACGCACTCGTAATTATAACGTGGTCGACTTCACAAGAAAGAAACCAGGACCAGGAAATATACACGACCACTATGCAATAATGCGTTCAATCATGACACAGGAAATAATACACTTAGTGATACGTGAAACAAATCGTAAAGGCAGGGAGGTTCCAGCTGCATGGAATTTGGCGAATCCCACGAAGAAAAAGGAGTGGAAGCCAGTGACAGTGAAAGAGTTTGACGCCTTTGTAGCTATTCTTTTGTATGCTGGACTCACAAGATCAAACCTTGAACCAGCTATGGAATTATGGGGCGCGACGCGTTGCCCAATATACAAAGATGCGTTGTCGTACGATCGCTTCATGTGTATAAAGCAAATTATTCGATTCGACAATGGAAATACTCAACAACAGCGAGTCATCAACAGCAAAACTGCGGCTATTGACGATATTTGGCAAATGTTGCAACATAACTTGGCAGCAGCTTACACTCCTCATGAAGCACTAACAGTTGATGAGCAGTTGGTCCCTTACAGAGGCCGCACCCGCTTCACACAATATATTCCGTCAAAGCCAGCTAAGTATGGTTTGAAAGTATGGTGGTTATGCGACTCACAGAGTTATTATCCTGTGAAGGGAATGATATATTCTGGAAAACTGCCAAACCAACAACGGGAGATAAACCAAGGGCAGAACGAAGTGCAGGATCTTGTGGAAAAATATTTAGTTGCTGGCCGTACTATATACGCGGATAATTTCTTTATCACTCTTGACTTGGCGCGTATTTTGATGAGGAGGAAGACCGCTTATATTGGTACAGTGCGCTACAACAAAACATTCATTCCACAGGAGTTCAAGAAGAACCCGAAGAGCACCATCAATAGTACATTATTTGGGTTCAACGAAGGGGATATAGCGTTATGCTCATACGTGCCGAAAAAAAATAAAGTGGTGAACGTGCTCTCCACAATGCACAACACCTGCCGTGTTGTCCAGCAAACCGAGAATCGGAAGCCCTATGCCATATTAGATTACAACGCCAACAAATGCGGCGTTGATACCATGGATCAAATGCTAGGCACTTACAGCTGGCCGTTGGCCATATTCTATAATATGCTGGACGTCGCTGCATTGGCTGCTTTTACGATTTACAACGAAATGAAGCCTATAAAAAGGAGTGACAGACGGTGGTCGTTCTTTTTACTGCTAACGAAACAATTGGCCACACCAAATATCGAAGAACGTGCCCTGAACAACCATATAACCTCATATCCAAGGATACGCAATGCGATGGAAGCATTCGATGTCAGGGTAAGAAAAACATCTTCAAATTCAAGAATAGAATATATATTTATTTCTTTTTTAATTTTCTTTTCATTACAGGTATTACCAAGACCGATGGAAGGCAATGCACCGTCGTTTGCGGCTAGGTCAAGTAGACCGTCATATCGCCTTTGCCGTTCTGAGTACGGGCGGCAGCGGAAAACGCGGCATACTACTTCGGCTGCGGCAACGCTGTTTGCGGAGAACATAGCACACTTTTACATCGCTGCAACACTTGCGCGCAGGGCGGTGTGGATCGGGCCCCATATTTCGGACCCTCCCGGGGTCGTTTTACGGTTTTTTGTATATAACTTTTGACTGAAATAAAATTTTTGATTTCCGCTTTCGGATTCTTAAAACGGAGGTTTAGACGCGACCTTTGATACCACCTTTGAGAAATTGCGATAAAAATTAGGTGGTGCACCGTCTTGTAAAACATTATCTTAGTTTCATGTCCGAATCAGTTTTAGCAAGCGTAAAATATGCTATTATTTTTTTGTTTAAGCCAACGTCCCATCTTATTTCTATACCCTCCTGTGTTTCCGATTCTTTTAAATTTTTATCGTATTCTGTTTCTAGGCGCACAAGTGGACCAAAAACTTTCTCGTATTGATAACCATCTTCATAACGCAAAGCATTTGTGATGGTTCAGTATCTATACCTGACTTCTCTAAATCCTAAAATGTTGCATCAATATTTTCTTTCCATAATTCCTCCAATTTGTTTATTTGTGCTGCTGATATTTGTTGTGCACGCAACTGCTCTTGTCAGGTAACCAACCACGGCAAAAACGAACCATCAGTTATAAGTGGCTTTCATTGTTCTTGATCCCAATTCATATCTTTCAAAGAGTTTTGCGCTGGACATGGTTGACTAAAATATAAATTTATTCGTTTAAATATATACACTTTTTAATAATTACTCCATTTTCAGCTTACCGGCATAACAACACTACAACAGAATCAGTCTGTGCTGGAATGAATGGCTTATTTACCACTATCTGTTGACGAGCAATTTTTTTCGTTGTACAGTTTTTAAGACAATTATCCCGAATTTTCGATAATAGCTGGCAAACTTTTGTAAAAGTATATTTTTTCCAATTTTCAAGAAAATTATTCCTTTTTGTATCCAATAAACTTTTTTACTCATTTGGAAAGTAAACCACACATACAAATCACTCGCAGAAGATAGCGCATTCACGAGTTCAAAATTGCTTCGCTCTGCGCATCTTCGTCACACTTGACTGCTTGAGCGAATGAAAGAAAGAGAGAAAAAACAAGAGCTAAAGGAAAATGACGTCAAAATTCCCCATAAAAACAGCTGATCTTTTGTTTACATGCGCAATGCGCAATCTTGTGTGTGTGATTTGTGAAGCACACAGATGAGTAGTGATGGACGATATTTCATTATCGATGATTGCATCGACGCTATCACTATTAGTATTAGAATTTCATGCTAAAGGAAAATCGCCAATCGCTATAATCGCTATTGGCGATATTCTGCCAAAGGTGATTGTCATTCATAAGAATCGAATGAAGGAAAATCGCCAGTCACTGATATATTTGCATTGCAATAGCTATAGCGATTTATCGTTCCATCACTAGTATAAAATGGTATGATCAAATAAGCGTTGCCTTCGTAGCCGCCAAGTCTCGATGCAGTCTTTTGAAACCAATGTCAATTCCTAGATTGGAACTACAAGCCGCGGTGCTTGAAACACGTTTAAGTGGAACAATTACTGAGTGTCACACAATAAATCCTGAACTAATACATTACTGGTGAGATTCTAAAACAGTAATTCAGTGGATTCGCTCTGAAGCTCGCCAATATAAACAATTCGTAATAAACGAATTTCGAAAATTATTCACAAATCTGAAGTAACACAATGGAGATGGGTACCCGGATCGATAAACCCAGCTGACAACGCAACGCGACCACAGGCTTGAACTATATTATGACGGATTCGAATTAGTGGATTCATGGTCCAGACTATTAAATGCAAAATTAAGAGGTTTGGCCGGTATTACCGCATTTTTCCGCCAATGACAGCGACAAGGAAAAAGGAGCAACACCGTAATATACATACGATTGCACGAGGATGCTGTGCCTTTCAGCAAATATTCAAATTACTATAAATTCGCCAAAGTAAAGACTTGGGTTCGATACGCCGTCATCAGATTTCGCGCTTTATTAAACAAAAACCACGAAATTCAGCAGGCAACATTTAAAGTTACAGGCGGCGCATTTAAAGAAACTGAGGAGCTGCTATTTCGGTTGGTTCAGAAAACTGCCTTCGTGGATGAGCTTTTGATATTACGAAATAAAAACCATATTCCAAGGTGGAGTCAGTTATTTACCCTGACACCCGTTTTAGACGCAAAGGGACTGGGACTTGGTGGTGGTATTGGCAACGCCCTGTGTTTACCCGTATGCACCAGAAACCCAGTAATTTTACCAAAGGATCATGCCCTGTCACGACTAATAGTCCGGCATTTCCATGAAGCATTTTATCACCAAAACCAGGAAGCTATTATATGTGCGATACGAGCTAAATATTGGATCCCGAATGTGCGAAGTCTCCTGAAGTCAGTCAAGCGCGAATGTCAAGTCTGCAAAAACGCATCAGCTATGCCGAGCCGTCCTCTCATGGGTCAAATACCAGCTGATCATCTTTCACCATTCTTCAGAGCGTTCTCGTATACTGGTATTGACTATTTTGGGCCAGTAATGGTCTCCATCGGAAAACGGCGGGAAAAGCGATGGGTGGCATTGTTCACCTGTCTAAAGGTTAGAGCGATACATCTTGAGGTTGCCAGGGATTTGTCAACCGACGCTGTTATTTTATGTCTAAGAAATTTCGTCAATCGTAGAGGTGTTCCTGTCCGTATAAGCGATAAGGGCATGGAGCGTGAATGTACTCGTCGAGGAATAGAGTGGGTGTTTAACACCCCTGCTGACCCTTCCGCAGGCGCCATATGGGAGCGGATGGTTGGAAGTGTTAAAAGGGTTTTTATCGTTCACTTTGGAAGAGGCGGCTCCAAAAATCGATGACTTATCGAGGCTGAAAATTTAATTAATTCGCGTCCTCTTACGCATCTGATTTGATAACCGACCCGATAACACCCAACCATTTTCTGTTAGGCTGTCAAAACTATATACAGACTCCTGTTGAATCAAATAAACTTTGTCTCCGAAAGCAGTGGCGAATGTTGCAACAATTAAAGCAAACGTTTTGGCGTAGATGGATACTAGAGTATCTACCAACACTTACTCGTCGAACTAAATGACACAAAAGGGTCAATCACATTCAAGTGAGAGATGTTGTTATTTTATGCGAGTGGAGGCGTGAGATCGTGTTGGAGGTATATCCTGGTTCAGATGGATAGGTTTTAGTTATAAACTAAATATTTATTTTATTTTAAAAGTTTATTTTTATTTATTTTTGAGTTTCAATATTTTAATATAAATTAGAATTTTTTTTTAAGTAATTCAAAAATTTTTATGTTAACACGAAAACTCAATTAAAAATTATTTTTAAAAATAATACCGTGGTGTGATGGTAGCGTGCTCCGCCTATCACACCGTATGCCCTGGGTTCAACTCCCGGGCAAAGCAACATCAAAATTTTAGAAATAAGATTTTTCAATTAGAAGAAAATTTTTCTAAGCGGGGTCGCCCCTCGGCAGTGTCTGGCAAGCGCTCCGATTGTATTTCTGCCATGAAAAGCTCTCAGTGAAAACTCATCTGCCTTGCAGATGCCGTTCGGAGTCGGCATAAAACATGTAGGTCCCGTCCGGCCAATTTGTAGGGAAAAATCAAGAGGAGCACGACGCAAATTGGAAGAGAAGCTCGGCCTTAGATCTCTTCGGAGGTTATCGCGCCTTACATTTATGTTTTTTTGTTGTTTAATGTATTTGTATTTGTATTTAAATTAGTGTTAATAAGTATATTTGCTGGTTTAAGTAAATCAATCGAAAAAATTTTTAATAGTATTTTTGTATTGAATTGTAAATGTTTTATGTTTCTTAGAAATAACTTTAAAATGTCCTTTATAAGGTGTTTAAGTTTTCTTTGTTATGAGGAAAAACTTTAGAACGAACAAGCGAAAAATATTCTCTTATTTTTTGAAGAGCGTTATTAGAAAAATCATGTTCTTTATTACTATTGAAACAATTAATTCACCAGGTATTCTAAGTGTTTGGCCATAAACAAGTTCAGCAGATGAACATTTTAAAACTTCTTTAATAGAAGTTCGTAAACCAAGTAGAATGAATGGTAAAATGTCAGATCAATGAACCGAGTGGTTTGATGCTATAATTGCTGCTTTTAAAGTTCGATGAAAGCTCTCTATCATGCCTTTTGCTTGGGGATGGTAAGGAGATGTATGAATTCTATGAGAACCTAAAAGTTTAGTTAATTCTGTAAAAAATTTTGAAGTGAATTTTGAACCTTGATCTACTGTAATACTTAATGGTATACCAAATCGTGGTATATAATTTTGAATAAAAGTTTTTACTATAGTATTTGTTGAAATATCTTTTAGTGGATAAGCTTCGGGCCAACGTGAAAATCTGTAAATAATTGTTAAAATATAACAATTTTCTTTTCTATGAATCGTTAGCGAAACGTCGGGCATCAAGTGAAAAATTTTCAAAAACCTGGTTTTTTAATTTAACTACATGGATCCTTAATAGCCTACATACAAAAAAGTCCAATATCTATATGAATATATTCAAAACGACCTGATGGTATTTGAATTTTTTGAATAGGATATTTAGGAAATCTTGAAATTTTGGATTTTTGACAATTGATACAAGAAGAATTCCAATCGCTAATTTCTTTACGCATGTTAGGCCAATAATATTTACTTTGAATTAATTTTCTAGTTGTTCTTATACTTGGATGAGATAATGAGTGAATTTTGTCAAATATAATTCTTCTCATAGAATGTGGAACATAAGGTCGAAAAGGTTGTAGAGAAATATCACACCACATATTTAAATTAATAACTGGAATATGAATTTCTTTTAAATTATATTTAGAATTTTGATCAATCGTTTTCTGTAAAAATGTTTGTTCACAAATTGTCATCAATACCCTCCAACGGGTGTCCAAGGAAACTTGCTGTTTCAACAGGGGTGGACCATAATGAAAGGGGTGTTAGAGGCGTTGGTTCCACATTACAATTAAAGAGATGGTTGGGGTCATGTGGAGACACATTGCAAGCGGGGCATACATTTTATATGGCGGGGTTGATTCTAGGTAGGTAAGAGTCAGGGGCGTAGCGACGAGGGGGTTTTTGGGAGTTTAAACCTCCCCCCTTGCCACGGGACCATTTGTTTTTTTAGGTCGTTACAATTCAAATATTTGATGTTTTATGGCTACGTTAATACATTTCTTTATAATTCTGCTACGTATTTACTTTGTTGGTGATATTATATTTTTAATATGCAAGCATATGTATGTACGAAGTGAACACTTATATTTTAATCATATTCTGTTTCATAATAATTCTGCAATTTATTAAATATACAAATGTACATGTTAACTTTTACTATAATTTCATAAAGAAGTTTCCTTGTAAATTTGCCTAACGACCATCTTCATACATATCAGAGAACACACAAAAATCGAACACAACAACGTTCGATTACATTCGGCAACATGATCGTGTTCAATGATCCAACTTGCTTAAACGAACACAATCGAAATTGATTTAAAATCAACCAACTTATTGCATGCGTGAATATAAACAATTCAGGCGTTTGCTCGTTTGCCTCAACCGCGATTACATTCATAGGAATGAAAAGCGAAATATGCAAACTCCATGCGTCTGACATGCGAGTGACAAGCTACATATAAACACTGCTTACGGTTGTGTTTGTTTGCCGAACTAAACGATACTAATTCTCGTGCTTTGATTTTATTCTCCACATTTAAATAATGTTAAATGTACAGCATTTTTTCGAAGTACACATTCCCTATTTTGAAATATAATGCAAATTGGACATTATTTTCCATGTGGAAAACACATTCACCCTTATCGCGAGTTTTATTTTCCCCCGAAAATATTCACAGTTTTTGTTCACCCTATCGCAGAGGGTGGCGAAACAATTTTTCATTTTCGAAAAAGATTTCGCCTTATCGGCAACTCTTTGTTCGGGCGAAATGATGTTCACTTATATTTTACAGGCGAACGAGAGGAAAACAAAATGTAATTAATTTTTTTTTGAAATTTAATACTCTTACAATTAATAAATAATACACAATCGTAAGCTGAGCGGAAAAAAGTGAAATTCCTGTATTGCTAAGTATGTAAATTCTATTTTTCACAACGTATCAGTCGGCCAAGTTACCCATTGTGGAAAAGCAACGGTTCCAAAATGTTGATCACCTCATTGAAACAAGATTACCTAAGACTCACTTCATGGTCCTTTCCAACGCTTTTTCCCTATGCGAAAAAAACGAAGATATTTACTCAACTTTACAATTGGTGGAACTCCAAATTTTTGCTTCAATGGTGGCAAGGAGTTGGTAAGAATAACAAGCAAATATCAGAATGCCAGCTTGTTTAGCTTGTAATATTGGCGAAAGCTAATTGAAAAAAATTAACTTGTTATTCAAAAGTGCTGAAATTAGTAATTTTTAGCTTACAGTAAATCATTTAGCTCCAAAGGGTTAGAACTGTCCCTTAATTGCCTCCAAATCGCTTTCACATATATATTCGCCTCGCGCTCAATCAATACCAGCCTAAGTGCAATACTAAACATTATTTTATTAATTTTTTATTTATATTTTTATTGTATTTTAAGGAAATATATGCTTGGATACAAAATTTACACAATTGTTATTTGTTCCCTGCCAATTCGCAATAGAGCATCAGCTGTTTCGAAGTGAACTTTTGTTCGCCCGAAATTGCCGATAGGCGGAAAAAGTTCACCCGAACAAAAGAAGTGAAGGCGAACACTTTTCCGCGTGAACTTCGCGATAAGGGTGATTATTATAATGTAATATCTACATTTCTTTCATATCAAAAACACACTTCAAAAATGTAAAATTCAAATTATTTGATAAATGAAAAAAGAATGTGTTTTTCACATTTTAAAACGTAAAAAGCATATTAGTGTTTTTTCCGTGTATATATGACTTTTTTAAATTAAAATTTTTTTCTATTCGATCAGTTTCTTTCTTTCGAATTTTATATATGTATACGTTAGATCTCATGCATAGGCTCGAAAAGCATGAATTCTACTTATTCCTGAAGGAGGTACTTCGGTTTTATTTTATCAATTTATCTATGATTAATATTACAGGAATGCGATTCTGATGTTGTTGAAAATCTTGTGTACGCTTCCAGTAACAACGGCAACGAACGAGAGATCTTTTTCAACTCTTGTTCACTGCCAATTCGCAATAGAGCATCAGCTGTTTCGAAGTGAACTTTTGTTCGCCCGAAATTGCCGATAGGCGGAAAAAGTTCACCCGAACAAAAGAAGTGAAGGCGAACACTTTTCCGCGTGAACTTCGCGATAAGGGTGATTATTATAATGTAATATCTACATTTCTTTCATATCAAAAACACACTTCAAAAATGTAAAATTCAAATTATTTGATAAATGAAAAAAGAATGTGTTTTTCACATTTTAAAACGTAAAAAGCATATTAGTGTTTTTTCCGTGTATATATGACTTTTTTAAATTAAATTTTTTTTCTATTCGATCAGTTTCTTTCTTTCGAATTTTATATATGTATACGTTAGATCTCATGCATAGGCTCGAAAAGCATGAATTCTACTTATTCCTGAAGGAGGTACTTCGGTTTTATTTTATCAATTTATCTATGATTAATATTACAGGAATGCGATTCTGATGTTGTTGAAAATCTTGTGTACGCTTCCAGTAACAACGGCAACGAACGAGAGATCTTTTTCAACTCTTGTTCACTGCCAATTCGCAATAGAGCATCAGCTGTTTCGAAGTGAACTTTTGTTCGCCCGAAATTGCCGATAGGCGGAAAAAGTTCACCCGAACAAAAGAAGTGAAGGCGAACACTTTTCCGCGTGAACTTCGCGATAAGGGTGATTATTATAATGTAATATCTACATTTCTTTCATATCAAAAACACACTTCAAAAATGTAAAATTCAAATTATTTGATAAATGAAAAAAGAATGTGTTTTTCACATTTTAAAACGTAAAAAGCATATTAGTGTTTTTTCCGTGTATATATGACTTTTTTAAATTAAATTTTTTTTCTATTCGATCAGTTTCTTTCTTTCGAATTTTATATACGTATACGTTAGATCTCATGCATAGGCTCGAAAAGCATGAATTCTACTTATTCCTGAAGGAGGTACTTCGGTTTTATTTTATCAATTTATCTATGATTAATATTACAGGAATGCGATTCTGTGGCTTTTCCTAATGTTCACATGTTGTTGAAAATCTTGTGTACGCTTCCAGTAACAAATGCAACGAACCAGAGATCTTTTTCAACTCTTAGGCTGATTAAAAACTATTTGAGAAACACGATGAGTGAAAATCGATTGAATGGCTGTGCATCACTAAGCATCCACCGTGATCAAATTGTTACCGTTGATGAAGTTTTAGATGAAATGAAAAAGAAAAGCCGACGCATGAGCTTGAGTTTTTAATGTAACCTTTTTCATATCATATTCTAAATACACGTACGTTAATGTTAAAGCTAAGACACATTTTTTTTTATTTATTTAACTGAAAAAAATGCAATTTTCTGGCTACGCCCGTGGTAAGAGTTTGACCTATTACAGTATCCAGAACGAAGTTGAGTATGCGTTCCTCTTCCGCAAGTTTTGGGTACTGTTCTTTGAATACTGGATTCACCGGGCAATTCCTGGCATTAAGGTCCGACGCCTGTTTATGGAGTTCACCAATGACCTGCTTGTGTTTTTTGCTTCATACGGCTGAGTTCTCAAGTGCTGTATTTCCTCAAAGTGCTTACGGAGATCACTCCTTAAGTCCCTGGGCGGTCTTGGCTCATCAATCAGATGTCTGTTGGGATGCCCAGGTTTCTGGGTATTCAACAGGAACTGTTTGGTTAGTATCTCATTTCTCTCCCTGGTGGTGTAATGTGCGATTTCAGAATTTTAAATTTTTCAAGCAATTAATTTCCAGCGTATTAACGCAAGATCACCTTAGTTTCAAATTGTAATAGAGTAGAATTTCGTTCAATTGTATTTCCATATGTCGGAAGTCATGATATGCCAGAAAACCGAACGAAACCCGGCTTGGCTTTATTTTTGCAGACCGACAATCCTTCCTTTGGATTCGTTTTTTCGCCAGACGTCTTTAAAAAACATAAGTCTTTGGACCATAATTGATTATAAACTTGTTAATCATCACACGTTTAATGGTAGATACACCGATCGGGTACAGTTTTATTCTCTCACCAAAATTTACAACGTTTTTTCAAAAAGTGGCTGAGGTAATGAAGGAGACCAACAAAGCGGTCAAACGATAAAAACCACGCGGACGGAAACATGGCAGCAGAACACACAAAGTGTTAAAGAAAAAATATATTTAGTGCGGACAATAATAAGACGTTTACTTACTTACTTAATTGGCGCTTAACCGTCTAAACGGTTATGGCCGTCCAACAAGGCGCGCCAGTCGCTCCTTCGCTCCGCCAACCGGCGCCAATTGGTCACACCAAGGGAGTTTAAATCGTTTTCCACCTGGTCCTTCCAACGGAGTGAGGGCCGCCCTCTGCCTCTGCTTCCATAGGCGGGTTCCGAGAGAAACACCTTCTTGGCCGGAGCATCATCTTTCATTCGCATAACATGGCCTAGCCAGCGCAGCCGCTGCGTTTTAATTCGCTGGACTATGTTGATGTCTGCGTATAGCTCATACAGCTCATCATTAAATCTTCTTCGGTACTCGCCATCGCCAATGCGTAGAGGTCCATAAATCTTTCGAAGAACTTTTCTCTCGAACACTCCCAAAGCCGCTTCATCTGCTGTTGTCATGGTCATTGCTTCTGCCCCATATAGCAGGACGGGTACGGTAAGTGACTTGTAGAGTATGATTTTCGTTCGCCGAGAGAGGACTTTACTTTTCAATTGCCTACCTAGTCCAAAGTAGCAGTTATTGGCAAGATTGATTCTTCGCTGGATTTCAGTGCTGATTTTGTTGCTAGTATTGATGCTGGTTCCCAAATAAACGAAGTCTTTTACTATTTCCAAATTATGGCTGCCAACAGTAGCGTGGTTGCCAAGGCGCGTATGCGCTGACTCTTTGCTCGATGATAGCAGGTACTTCGTTTTGTCCTCATTCACCATCAAACCCATCTTTACCGCTTCTTTTTCCAGTTTGGAGTAAGCTGAACTAACAGCGCGGGTGTTTAAGCCGATGATATCAATGTCATCAGCATATGCCAGTAATTGCACGCTTTTATAGAATATTGTTCCAGTATGGTTAAGTTCTGCAGCTAGTATAATTTTCTCCAGCATCAAATTAAAGAAATCACACGATAGGGGGTCACCCTGTCTGAAACCTCGTTTAGTTTCGAACGGCTCGGAGAGGTCCTTCCCAATTCTGACTGAGCTGATGGTGTTGCTCAACGTCATTTTGCACAGCCGTATAAGTTTTGCGGGGAAACCAAATTCAGACATAGCGGCATATAGGCAGCTCCTTTTCGTGCTGTCGAAGGCGGCTTTAAAGTCGACGAAGAGGTGATGTGTGTCCATTCTCTTTTGACGGGTTTTTTCCAAGATTTGGTGCATTGTGAAAATCTGGTCGATGGTAGATTTACCAGGTCTGAAGCCGCACTGATAAGGTTCAATCAGTCGGTTCACGGTGTGCTTCAATCTTTCGCACAATACACTTGAAAGGACCTTATATGCGATATTAAGAAGGCTGATTCCACGAAAGTTGGCGCATTTTGTAGTATCCACCTTCTTGTGGACTGGGCAAAGAATACTTAAATTCCAACCGTCGCACAGTGTTTCGTGTAGAGCAAGCTAGCTGGACAAAAACAAAGTTCTTATTCCAAGAAAAGTTTAATGAGAAATGAAAGAAAATAAACAAAATAACGGGATTTTTGCTTATTTTTGATATTTTTCCTCATATATATTGAGTAATTGAAGTAAGAAGGCAGGAGTGGCCGTAAAATGCATTGATTAATTTGCAAAATTCTTGTTGAATATTAAGCTTCATGTTTCTTTTAAGTGAACACTTTTATATAATTTTTTTGATGAATTCTAAGCTCGAAGGTAAGTAAAATTTCTTAATAGTAATTCTTTCGAAATTAGAGTATTTTCAATATATTTAACATTCCGTTATTAAGAAGAAAAGGTATTTTTTCTCTATATTTTTAATTTTAGGGACAAAAAAGTTACATACATCCGCGGACATCCGGGCTAAATTTTACATATGTTATAGTCGCAAGTATTATCTAATAGTTGAAAGAAAAAACCATTGCGAATTATTTGCACATCTATTTTTAATTTTTTTTTGCAGATTTAGTTATCTCTACATATAAAATAGGATGTATGTACGTACCAGCTCCGACGAGATATTTGAACCTTTAAAGCTGATCTACAAATGGCAAAGCCAATTCCCAGGTACAGGGAACAAACACGTAGCCATAAAACACACAAAAATGAACGCGCAAGGTCAACAAGAGCACACCAAAAGCAAAAAGGCGAAGATCACTGACTTCAACCTGCCACAACCTACCGCACCAATCACCAAGGCATAACAACAGGTACATACAAAGCAATCCTAATGCAGGTATAACCACACAGGAACGCTACACAAAACAACCCCATTTGGTAACATCTACGCCAATACCTGAATGTAATATAAATACTGCACAACTGATAACAAATCAGAACGATCAACGACACTTAAGATGGCAGCACAACAATCATCAACTATTCACCCTGTCGGAAAATCAACAACACAAAGCAGTTTAGTTATAACCGTACCAAGAACGGAGTTTTTTGACATTTGGGTTCAACATTCGAAGCAAACCAGATATAAAGAATTATTGAATTTTGTTGTACTTAAGTACAATTTAAGCGAAGCAGCCGAGTATTCGATAAAAAGGTTAAGCTTACAAATATCGGCATATTCGACGAAGCTGGACCAAAAGTGGAAGACATAAGGAGCGATTTTTGAATAAAAACTCGGAGTGGCTTTCGGGTCCAGACTTCAGATTTACAATAACGGTGGATTCAAAGTTGCCATCAGACCAACCAACCACTTCTTCAGGTAACCCCGGCCCCGGAAGACGAAAGAAGGACTTTGTTAGCTGCAATAAAAAACCAAACGGCGTCGAGTGGATGACCTCTTGCAATCTAGAAGTCCTGGTGAGTTACCTTATGCGGCAGAAGTATCAACGCGTATGTCCGGCAACAGAAATGTTGCTAACATTATAAAAAAATCACAGGAAACCACTCAAATATCCGGCAAAAAGATGACATGTGAGCTAGATGCAAGATGCTTGAGCAATGTATAAGCTTTAGCATACTACGTAGATACCAAGTCGACGACTCATGGGTACCAAACGACTCGGAAGTGGAGCATCAAGACAGGCCATAAGGTTTATCCATCATTTTAGAGTCTAAGAAAAGCTAAGGCAGAATGCTATCTAAATGAAATTGATGTGGGTGAAACACGTGCGGAAATTAAAGTCCAGTCCGTATTAGATAAAACTGTTGAGCGTTAAGTTTTAGCAAATCAAGAAGTTTTTGTTAGTTTATTACCTACAAACTTGACGTATACTTTAATCAGCAATTGGGGTTGCGATGGAAGCTCTGGCCATAGCACATATAAGCAATAGTTTACATGCAGGTCTGACACTGATGAGTTTCTGTTTATATTTTCTTTCGTTCCTCTTCAATTACAGGATAAAAAAGGTAACATTGTTTGGCAGAATCCTCGACCTTCTTCTACCATGTATTGTCGTCCAATTAAATTTATTTTTTCTAAAGAAACAAGAGATTTTATTGTTTTTGAAACTAACAAAGTTTTAGAGGAGATAAATGCGTTGTTGCCAACAAAGGACATGCTCAAAGAATACGAAGTTCCGTAAATCACAATATGTTTCTAACAATGATTTACGGAAAAGTTTGCAATGCTTATATTTGTGGTGCCACTCCAAAAGATATGAATAATGAGTTACGGGACTTTACGCCTAACCGAGATAATCTTGGTTTTGGTTTGTCTACTCTCCATGCATGGATAAGATGCTTTGAATGCTTGCTTCACATAAGTTATCGCCTCGAAGTAAAAAAATGGCAGCTTGGGAATGAGGCAGATAAAGAGAGTGTAAAGCTACGTTCCAACGAAATCCAGAATAAATTTAAAAGTGTACTTGGATTGATAGTAGATAAAACAAAACCAGGTTTTGGTAATACCAATGACGGCAACACTGCTCTTAGGTTTTTCGAAAATTCTGAGGCTAGTGCTGAGATTACGGGATTGGATGTAACGCTCATCAAAATATTCGACACTCTGCTTCGCGCATTAGCATCTGGGTACAATATAAATATCCAAAGATTTGTATGCATATGAAGTAAAATTTTGGAAAACAATAAAAAAAAGAACATATGTCGGAAAAAAATGACATAGTTGTAATAAATGACTGCATATGAAACGGAAAATCTCATAAAAGAATTTTGTACAGCTAGCTTGTTCTACACGAAACACTGTGCGTCGGGAAGCACTCGTCCGCCCATATTTTGCTAAGAAGCTGCTGCATGCGCCTTACCAATTCCTCGCCGTCGTACTTGAATAGCTCCGCAGGCAATCCGTCAGCGCCCACGGCCTTGTTGTTTAACAATAAGACGTTTAGTTAATTAAATAATCTAGAATCGTCTAAGTGAAAGAGTGGTGTAGCAGCCATCATTCAGAACAAGGTTAACTATATAAAAAAAAATAAAATAAACAGAAATTTGGAAGGAAATTTTGTATAAAAAAAAGAAAGTTTTAAAAGTATATATTCGCAAATAAATATATATCTCGCTGATTCAATACAAAAAAAAATATATATATATATATGAGACAAAAAAAAATATGAAAATTAGGTGAAGTCATCACGTATGTAAATACGTGCAAAGTTGGCAACAACATACATTACGACGCAAATATAAAAAACATAAAAGGAAATAAGAGAATCAGACTAAATTTGCACATAAATAATTGTATACAATGCGAATATACCAACGGTACAGTTTTTTAGAGAAAAGTAAAAAATTATTTATATACAATGACACGAAATTCATTGTAAAGAAATCAGGAAATATTAATTTATGTACTAGAAGAACGGTCTCTTGATGCAAAAATAAGTGTGGTGAATGAGGACAAAGCGAAGTACCTGCTGTCATCGAGCAATGAGTCAGTGCATTGGCAACCACGCTACTGTTGGCAGCCATAATTTCAAAATAGTAAAGGGCTTCGTTTATTTGGGAACCAGAATCAACACTAGCAACACCATCAGCACTGAATTCCAGCGAAGAATCAATCTTGCCAATAAATGCTACTTTGGACTAGGTAGGCAATTGAAAAGTAAAGTCCTCTCTCGGCGAACGAAAATCATACTCTACAAGTCACTTATCGTACCCGTCCTGCTATATGGGGAAGAAGCATGGACCATGACAACAGCAGACGAAGCGGCTTTGGGAGCGTTCGAGAGAAATGTTCTTCGAAAGATTTATGGACCTCTACGCGTTGGCGATGGCGAGTACCGAAGAAGATTTAATGATGAGCTGTACGAACTATACGCAGACATCAACATAGTCCAGCGAATTAAAAGGCAGCGGCTGCGCTGGCTAGGCCAGGTTATGCGAATGAAAGATGATGCTCCGGCCATGAAAGTGTTTCTATCGGAACCCGCCTATGGAAGCAGAGGTAGAGGGCGGCCCCGCCGCCGTTGGAAGGACCAGGTGGAAAAAGATTTAAACTCCCTTGGTGTGAACAATTGGCGCCGTTTGGCGGAGCGAAGGAGCGACTGGCGCTCCTTGTTCGACGGCCATAACCGTTTAGACGGTTTAGCGCCAATTAAGTGAGTAAGTAATTAAATGTTGTTTTATATAATAAATAGGCAACACGAAACAAAAGAAAAAGGTTTAAAAAGGTGCGGTTAATTCACTATACAAAAAAAAATTCACATATTTACCAAGGATTAATTATCCTATCGGTCGTAAAACACCAAAAAAAAACACAAAAGGAATTTATAAAAGTTATGTATTCCAAATAAAATGGAGGAACTTGGTTCACAATGAATTTTTATTTAGATGTTGCTGTGGGAGTGTAAGTTCAGTGTAGTATAATACACAAAAAAACCTTAAATAGAAAGGATTACAAAAGTAGGGTTATAGTACGTGTTAAAAATGTTATTAGCTAGATATTGTTAATATTATTAATTTATTTTTAACAATTCTAGCGACCAGTTTGTCACTGTTCAACTAGATATTGTTAATATTATTTATTTATATTTAACAATGTTAGCGACCAGTTTATCACTGTTGAACTAAGCACCGTTAATATTAATTATTTATGATGAACAATACTAGCGACCAGTTTGTCACTGTTCAACTAATATTGTACATATATAAGTATTTTAGCTTACCTTTAAAGTGGACGAAAATCGCAAAGTGAAAGATGACCACTTGAGAGCGCTTCTTTTATAGCAACAGGTGCTGAGCTTTTACGTTGATGTTAAGAGCTTTGTGTATTCTAATTTTAATGTTTGTTTATATGTGTATCGTAACTAACATATATTTTGGATCATATTGTAGTGCTTTTGTGTATCATAACTAACATATGTTGTGGAATATTTGTAGTGCTTTTATATTAATAGGGTTGTTGTTGACAACTAATAGTACTGAATGAGCATTTATACTACTAAAAGTAAATAGTTATACTACTAAATTATACTTATGCTACAGTCTCCCCCTTGATGAACGTGAAGTAAACGTAGCGGTCATCACACGTTTATTTGTTCTTCCTTGGTCTTCCTCGTTTCCGAATAGGTTGGACTGGAGTTGGATCTTGGTTTGCATTGGTACCTTTGTATAATGTTAAAGCGGATGCGTGATATGTCCCAAGTGGTACGTTTGGATCAGCTTTTGATGCAATTTCGTATGAGGTTGCACCGATTTTTCGTTTTACGATATAAGGTCCATCATGTTTTGGTACAAATTTCGAGGTGAAACCCTTCGTTGCTTGACTCAGTACGTGAGTTGTAACCAATACTTCGTCTCCCACATCGATTTTAGCCTGTGGTTGTCTATGCTTGTCAGTATACATCTTGTTACGATCTTGGCTCTTTTGTTCTACCTCTCGAGCGTTTTTAAAATTTTCTGCAATTGTTTTCAAGTTCGGTGTAATTTGTGGAATAAAATTTTCATTTTCTGTTATTGTGCGTATATCATGCTCTACGTCATCGAATGTAAGCAATTCTCTTCCAAAAGTGAGATAAGCTGCTGTATAGCTGGTTGATTGACACTTAGCTGAGTTCATTGCAAATCGTATGGACGGTAAACCTATAGTCCACACATTGTGTTGGTTTTGGACAAGAATCGCTAGTTGAGCCTTAAGGTCTCTGTTTTTGCGTTCGACTTGATTACTTTCAGGGTGATGAACAGGTGTAAAAACTTGGTGAGTTCCCATGCAGTAAACTATTTGCTGCATAATTGGGGATACGAACTGCACGCCATTATCAGATTTAAAACGCCTAGGAACACCATATCGTAAAAAAACTTCTTCGATTAAGATTTTTGCGCAATTTTCGGCAGTTGCCTCTTTTAAAGGGAACAATTCTACCCAACGACTAGCGACATCTTATACAATCAGGATCCATTGATAGCCATCTTCCGTTTTTGGCAAAGGACCAAATAAATCTACGGCAACGACTTCGAATCGTTGTTTGCTACTTGTTGTTTGACACAATCCCATTGGCTTCATGTTACTTGCTTTGTATCGCCGGCATTCAATGCAGTTTCTAACGTACTTTGTAATTTCGGCTCGCATTCCTGGCCAGAAGTAACGACTTAGAATACGTGCTATAGTTCGCTCTGCTCCATAGTGGCCAGCTGTGCAGTCATCATGATATATTTTCAAAATACTTCCGCGCTCGTGATCAGGTACGACGAGCTGTGCGTCATCTGCATCCTCGTTTGCGTAACGAGTGTACCATAAGTTGGCATTTTCGTTGGTTTCTTCTAATGAATGAATTATATTTTTCAAGTAGCTGTCTTTTAGTTGTTCTTCTCGCAGCTCATCAGGTTTTTTATGTGGCAAGTCGATTTGAAAAGCATAAATGCAGTTTGTTTCAATTTCTTCCTCGTTACAGGGTGGTCGCGATAACATATCGGCAACAGAATTTGTTCTCCCTGGTGTGTAGTCGATTTTGAAATTATACTGCTGTATTTGTAGTGCCCACCTTGCTAGGCGGCCTGTTGGTGACTTTATGGTTAATAACCATTTTAACGGTTGGTAATCGGACACCAATAACACTTCAGCTCCTTCTATATAGCCTCTGAATTTCGCACATGCCCATGGCGAGGGCTTCGCGTTCGGTAGTTGAATAATTTGTCTCTGCTGTTGTCAAAAGTCGGCTCGCATATTCGATAGGATGTTCGCATTTTTTCTCCCCCTGTATAAGAACAGCTCCCAAGGCATAAGCACTTGCGTCCCCCTTAATGATGAAAGGGACATTGTCTTCAGCTTGCTTCAAGATTGGAGGGCAAACGAGACGTTGTTTAAGCTTGTTAAAAGCTTCCCTTTGTGGTGTACTCCACTTCCATTCAGCATTATTTCTTCATTAACTCCGTAATCGGTTTGGCAATTTCAGCGAATCGGTCAATAAAGCGCCGATACCAAGAGCAGGTTTGTATGAATGATATCAATTCTTTGATATTTCTTGATTCTTTCCTGTGTGTAATCTCCAGAGTCTTTTCTGGGTCAACTTGTATGCCTGCAGTCGTTAAGACGTGACCAAGGTATTTAACACTTGCGCAACAGAAACGACATTTACTAGAATTAACGCGCAGCTTGAACTTTTCCAGCTTCAAGAGTACGCTCTTTAAGTCATTTAAGTGTTCTGTAAATGATGGTGAACAAATGATTATATCATCAAAATATGCTAAAATGTGTACATTTGGCAGCGTTGCCTTAAAACGGTCGTTTAGTCTTTGAAATGTGGAAGGTGCGTTGCGGAGACCAAAGGGCATTCTCTTAAACCGGAATGTACCAAAAGGCGTAATTAGACATGTTTTGTCTCGTTCTCTTTCAGCAACAGCGATTTGAAAATACCCACTTTGAAGATCTAGAGTGGTCATAAATTTTGTGCTTTTGCAGCGTGCAATAGGTCATCCATACGAGGTAAGGGGTATCGGTCGGGCTTTGTTATAGCATTTAACTTCCGATAGTCCACACATACACGAGTACCACCATCTTTTTTAGGCACCATAACAACAGGTGATGACCACGCTGACTCACATTCTTCTATAACATCATTTTCCAGCATTTTATGAATCTCAGCTTTCAGTTCCTTTAACTTAGAAAATGATAATCTATACGCTGGTGATGCAATCGGCTCGTGCTCGCCAGTATCAATAAAATGTTGTGTATATGGCGTCGGTTCACACGACGCGGCAAAACTTTTACGTGGGATTGAAGCATATTGTCGAGTTCAATTTTCTCTGATACTTCCAACCCTGAGCCATCTTTTTCCTTCAGTACTTTAAAATCAATAGAAAATAAGTCTACCTTATCAGTAATGTTTTGGTTATAGGTAACACCAGTAAACAAATTGGGCTTTATTGGCCTTTCAGGTGTAATCATGTTGGGTGGAATCGCATCTGTAAAAATGCTTTGAACAATACGCGGTAAGTTATCGTTTGGCAAATCAGGACCATAATACTCAAACTCGGACATATACACTTTTTTCTGTTCAACTTCTCTGACTGCCGCTTCCTCGGGCTTACGTTTTGTTGAGCTTTCTTGTATAATTTCAATAATGTTTAATTCTAGTGGCAATGGGGTAACGAAATCGAAATGTTGCGTTGTATTACTTTCAAAGAACCAGTATCTTTGACCCATATTTAAAACTATTTCCGCTTGTTCCAAAAAATCTGTGCCAATTAGCGTTTTATTTCCAACTGATTCTGGTAGGATCATAAATTGAATTTTGAAGGTACGCCCACCTATTACTATATAGCTATTGGTTGTGAGGCAATTTTGAAGTTTCGTACTTCCGTCGGCAAGAGTAATTTCGCATTCAACTTTGCGGTATGTGCACCCTTTAAAGTCCATTACGCGCTTTAAGTTTGCGCTAGCTACACTAGTTCGAGCGCCACTATCAAAATATACTTGTCCAGATACCCCAAACAGACTTACATTTGCAATCGGAATGTCTCTTCCAACTGGAACTGTTATGGAATTGAAACTTACCGAACCATGGCTAGTGGACGGTTTATTTGAACATTTTGGACTGTTTGCGCGGGTAACGCCAGGTGCGTGGCAACCATAACAAGCATAGGTCGGCTTTGTTACTATTGCGTTAGCAATTGCTTGTGTTTGAGCTACTTAAATTTCTTCATTTTTCTTTTTGAAACACGCTTCTGCGCTATGCGCTTTTTTGCTACAAAAAACACATCGTACCGGACCACTTGCGTTAGCAACAGCTTTATCGGCGTTCACGGTCGGCATTTTGTGTTCGCCCAAGGTAATTTCTGCTTCTCTAGCTTCGGCTAACAAATCGTCGAATGTATTAATGCGCCTACGACACACCCTGTCCCTAATTTGCAAATGAATCATGCCAAACAAAAGGTCGATTTGGACGGATTCACTCGGAGCATCAGAGAGTTGAGAAAAAAGAGCACGCTTTTTGCGAACAAAAGTGTCCTTCGGTTCATTTTTAGCTTGTTTTGTTTCTACGATTTCGGAATATATTCGCCAGTCAGGTTTAGGGGGACAAAAGGATTCGCACAACATACGCACAACATCTTTAAACGTGTTAGGTGCCTGTACACCGCGCCACCATTCTGCTGCGTCACCCCCAAGAATCATGGGAAGACCAGTGATAGCGTCAGCATCACTTACTTTTTCTACAGCTTTAAACGTAGTTACAGCTGCAATAAACTCCTCAACTTTTGTGGAATCGCGTTCACCTGCGTAACGAGCAGTGCAAGTGCTTAACGAACCACTACGTTCATTACATCGGCTTACAATATTGATAAGCTCTTGAAACTGTTCAGGAGACAAATTAGCCATTTCATTGTTACTAATATTAGTTCGCTTTGCAATTCTATCGCTTAGGAGATATGTATTTAAACTACTCGAGAGGTTTGCCACGATGCTGGGAGCCAATTATAAAAGTTATTTATTCCGAATAAAAGTGGAGGAACTTGGTTCACAATGAATTTTTATTTAGATGTGGCTGTGGGAGTGTAAGTTCAGTGTAGTATAATACACAAAAAACCTTAAATAGAAAGGATTACAAAAGTAGGGGTATAGTACATGTTAAAAATGTTATTAGCTAGATATTGTTAATATTATTAATTTATTGTTAACAATTCTAGCGACCAGTTTGTCACTGTTCAACTAGATATTGTTAATATTACTTATTTATATTTAACAATGTTAGCGACCAGTTTATCACTGTTCAACTAAGCACCGTTAATATTAATTATTTATGATGAACAATACTAGCGACCAGTTTGTCACTGTTCAACTAATATTGTACATATGTTAGTATTTTAGCTTACCTCTCAAGTGGACGAAAATCGCAAAGTGAAAGATGACCGATTGAGAGCGCTTCTTTTATAGCAACAGGTACTGAGCTTTTACGTTGTCGTTGACAACTAATAGTACTGAATGAGCATTTATACTACTAAAAGTAAATAGTTATACTACTAAATTATACTTATGCTACAAATTTAATAAAAATTTAGTTGCGGCAAAATTTCAGACACCCTTATATTACATGCGCGGTTTCTTACCACTCATCATACTTATATACATACATACATGGTTTCTCAAAAATAAATGCACACATACATGGAAGCGCTTTCATCGTGGGTTGTAGCAGTAATTCAAAATGTAATGCGGTAGTTACCCACCGACGTGTGCCGTTCGTACGGACGTTTGTCGTACGAAGCACGTTTGACCGAACTCTCAAGCCCTTAGGAATCAATGTGTGCGTCTGTGTACATGTACATAACATATTTGTGTGTGTATTGTTTACAACAAAGCACTGTTGCCATTGGCCAGTTTGCATGCATGCTTATGGAAACATCAACTTTTTCCAATTTAATTTTTGATATTGTAAAAGGTCGGAATACATATTAAATAAATATAAATATATTACATATTTATAATCAGCACTTTTGCATAATTATTTCGAATTATTTTCACAATTTTTCAAACTTTAATTAGGTGTTTTTGCATAAAATTGCAAACGGTCAACAATTAGCGCACGAAAGTTTACTAGACAACTCTGTCTAGTGAGAGAGCGATCAGCTGACACGTTCTTACGGAAAAAACCCAAATTGTTTTGATTTCTACGTTCCGGGCTACGTACGTACGGGCGTTGCACGTCGGTGAGTTTTCGTTTACATTGTACACTCATAAGATAGGTCGTGTCAGCTGACACGTTTAAGGCACGTACGTTCGTGAGTAACTGCCGCATAAGTCAACCGTTAGTAAATTAAATTTGTCTCTTTGATTGTGTTTGGTATTTCATTACTCAAAGAGTGCGTTATGTCAGCATTGCTGTAGAGGTGAGTTGAGTTTGATCAAAAAGTTTCGCGTGAACACTTTGGTTAGACATTTAAAAAGAGTTAGATTTTAACATTTTGGTTGGATAGAGATTGGTAAAAAAAATGTTCCAAGTTTGAAGTACCAATGTTTCGAAATCACTAACATTATTGCTCTCTGTTATTATGAAATTAAATTTTTTTTAATTTATTTGGATTAAAGTCGACACAGACACAATGCGGTCGACTACTAAGATATATAAAACATAAAATTAATGTTAGAATTAAAAATATTTAAATTCAACCATACATAGGAAAGAAAGTACAAAATATCAGGCCAGACGTGACAGTATTGAATTATGCAACTCGGAAAACGAACATTCAAAACTGATGCAATTATACAAGTTGTTGTAGTGCGAACACCAACTTCGCAGTGGATTATTTTTTGCAAAATTTTGCCGGCAAAGTGGTAAATAAAAAGGCACAAAGTGCCTGGACGTTCTACCAGTAACAACAAAATTTAGTCGACTAACAAGATCAGATGAGTCGATCTCGCCCATAATGAGCTTGTGAATGAACATTACCCCGAGTAAAGTTCTTCGATTTTCTAAAGTTGGCAGATTTATAAGGAGAAGCCTATTTCTATATGGTGGCAAATGCACACTAGAATCCCAGTTAAGACCACGTAGTGCAAATATAATGAATCGCTTCTGTACTGACTCAATACGCTTTATAAAGTTTTGATACCCTGGGCACCAGACACACGAACAATACTCTAAGATTGGTCGTACCAACGATGTGTAGAGGGTCTTAGTCAGATACGGATCATTAAACTCCTTAGCCCATCGCTTCACAAAACCGAGTATATCCATTGCTTTGCTTACCATTGATGAAATATGCGTATTAAAAGTCAATTTAGGATCAAAAAGAACGCCCAGATCACTTACGACAGATATACGCTCCAAAGGCGTGCTGTTTAACGTACACGATGTCAAACTTGGCTTCACTCCAACATGCATTATAATTTATTCCCCGAATTTAGAATGGATTTTACATTGGTCATCTCTGTAAAAATTTATGTATGAGAAGGTGGGTGACAGTGGTGTTACATGAACATGCACATAGATAACGTGGTGCACCTTTAACAGCGTTGCAAGTAAAGCTTTAATTGTGTACATTTTTTTGATAACATTAACACACGATAACAGTATTTGTACAATTATTTTTACGCCTCCTATAAAACAACATTAGTAGCATAAAATTGGACGAGTAAGCTTTAAAAAAAAAGAAAAATAGAGTTCAATCTTTTAATTTTAAGGTTATGCGAATTCCACACAGAAGCTTTCTTATATGGTAACATTTTTTTATGAAACGATAAATTTTCCATCTTGTTACATACAACCATTAGCTTCCTCAGCTGCTATACGGTAAAATTTCATTTTTTATGTACAAAAAAATAAGTCAAATGGAAAATTGTCTTTTTTTTGGACTTTGTGAACAATTTGAATAAAACGCAGGTGTAGGTATGTATAGACATCACACCTGAGCGTAAAGGTACTGGTTTTATTCAAAAGCCGTTTTATCTTGTGCTGCCAATGCTGCAGGAGTTCAACTGCAGATATTTACTTTTTCAGCTTTTTATTAAATATTAAAAATAATAAATCTTTAACTTTCATTTGTTGTTAGAAAAAACAATAAAGTTCTAAGCACCAATCTAAGTTGACTAGATTTGGTATTCCATTAGGCATTCAATATTGCGCTGATTAAATAATCAGAAACCTATATTTTTGTGTGAGAATTAAGCTCAATAAGAGCCTTGATATAGAAAAGCTGATTTATGACGTCGCAAGCTGTCTGTGTGAAATTGCGATTAGGTTAAACATATACATGTAAAATTTAGACGTATAAGTTACCACTACATACAAATTTTTTTGATTTAAATAAAATGTATTGATTATGTGAATGAAGTGAAATCCAATATGATCGAGTAAATTTAATCGTGGTGGTAACCAAGTAAAAGGGTAAGTGATCCTCACTTAGGGACATTCACAAAATTTCATGTGCAGATTTGAATGTCAAGGTAGGGGAGGGTATAGAAGCACGAGCGCCCCGACATCTAGGCAGCTCATTTTTAGGGGAAGGAATTTTTAGCCATGAGATTGTATCGCCTTTATTAACAGCAGAGTTTTATTTTTTTTTGTTCGTTAGTGGGAAATTAGTGCACCAAATAAATTTTTTTGTGATAAATAAACAGGGACTCTGAAATAAAATGTAATGGGGTCTGGTGCTGTGAGGAAAGGTCGTGAATTTTAGTTATAGCTGAGAAGTTTGAGAGGTCATGGACAATGCTAGTACATTCTGGAAAAATGCGAACGAGGAAACCAAAGGGTATAAAAGGCAACAGATGTAGAGGCGCTGCAATTCAGTTTGAGTTGAGCTATCAATCAGTTTGATTAAGCACGCGATCTGGCGGCCAATAGTAGAGTTTCATTTGAGTTATCAATCAGTTTGGTTATTAAGCCAGCGAGTAGCAAAGTATAAGTGTTATTGTGAAGTTCTTTAATAAAGGCCATTTTTCAATTATTCATTATTGGAGTTATTTATTCAACAGTTTAGTGATTCGAACTTAGCAGAGGATTGCAAATAAGAGGATTTGCAGCAAATTCGTTACAATTGGTGTCAGAAGAGGAATTGTTGAATAAATTCCAGAGGACAACAAGGACATGGCAAAGTTCAGTGAATTGAAGATCCAGCAACTGAAGAAGGAGTTGGAGAGCCGTGGATTGAATACAAGCGGCGTTAAACTCGAACTTCAGGCACGGCTACGAGAGGCAATGGAAGCAGAAGGAATTGATGTGGACGAGTATGTCTTTTATCCTGATGAGGACGAGACAACAGCAAAAATTGAAGAGAAAAATGAAACACCGCAGACAATGGCGAACACAGACCTGAACATGATGTTGGCTGCAATATCGCCACAAATAACAGAAATGTCATCACAAATATCCACCAACATGTCATCTCAGCTGGAATCGCAGGAGACATGCATAACATCCAAGATTGAAGCACAAGAAACGCGTATGGCAGAAATGTCGACACAGATTACATCAAAGATGGAGACACAACTGAAAGAACAAGAGGCACGCATAACAGTACAACTCGAAGCCCAAGAGGCGCGTATATCATCAAAACTCGAAGCACGTATGGACGAGAAAATAACGCAGTTTGAGGAAAAAATCGAAGCCGAGGTGGATGCTTTGAGAGGTCGTATTCAAGAGTTGCAATTAAACCGCCCAGCTGTTTCAGCAAGCAATACAAAGGTAAAAACACCATCCTTTGACGGTTCTGTTCCTTTCCAGGTCTTTAAGCTACAGTTTGAGAAGACCGCAGCAGTAAACAACTGGAATGCGGAAGATAAAGTTGCTGCACTGTTCGTGGCATTGAAGGGGCCAGCTGGCTTAAAAAACAATATTAAACTTAACATTTATAAACAAATAATTAGGCCTATATTATCGTACGCTCATCCAATTTGGTTTAATATTTCTTCCAGCCAAATGGAAAGGCTACGCGTATTTGAAAGGTATATGCTAAGAATATGTAGTGGAATCAATCGACACCCGTACTCGGGGGGTACATTCAGGAAAAGATTCTAAAATAAATATTTGTATAAAGCTTGCAAAATAGCGCGAATTGATAGCTTCTTGATCAAAACACCTGAACGCTTTGTTAACAACTTGTCATATGTAGATAATGAAATAATACAAAACTATGTACTGAAACAAAATGATATAGTATTACCACTAAGAGAAAAATACCTATCACCTTTGTATATAAAATTATTAAAACAAAACAACTTTACATATCATAACAGCAAAGTTGTTTACTACCATAGGAGATACAATACGTATAATGGAAACCAGCAAAACCTTGTATATAATGTTGCACAATTTGTGGCAACAACACAATAACATAAATAAAATAGTCAATCACTAACAATTTTTACATTTAACAGCAGATAATGATATTTCTTTTTAGCCCTTTTTTGGAAAACATTAATTTTAAATTTACATAAGCTATGCTTTTATTGTACAAAATTAAGTCATTGTAATATACACAAACTAGTATGTAAAATTTTAAACTCCTAGATAAATACTAAGGTATGTTAGGATAACACTAAACTATAAGCCTAAGAAATCTGTAAATATTATATTAGTTTGGGCAAATAAATAAATAAATATTGAAGGGGCCAGCAGCGGAAATTCTACAGACGATTCCCGAAGGAGAGCGGAACAATTATGAAGCATTGATGGCTGCTGTAGAACGACGTTATGGAAGCGAGCATAGAAAACAGATATTCCAAATTGAGTTGCAAAACCGCTACCAAAAAGCAAATGAGACATTGCAGGAGTTTGCTTCAGATATTGAAAGATTGGCTCATCTTGCAAATGCGGACGCACCCGTGGAATACACTGAAAGGGTAAAAATCCAGAGTTTCATAAATGGCATACGGGACGTGGAAACGAAGCGAGCTACATACGCAAACCCAAAGCTGACATTTGCTGAAACGGTATCACATGCATTGACTCAGGAAACGGCCTCACTATTGAGTAAACCACCATACAAAGCTCATCGTGAAGAAGTGGAAAGACCTGTAGGAAAAACCATGGCTATGACAAAACAGATGGAAGTATTCCGGTAAGAGCACTCAATGAGTTCAAGTCACCACTCAAACTGACTAAAGGAGCTATTTTGGGAAGATGCCAAGAGGCTGAAGTAGTTATTAACTGTGAACAGCTCCAGGAACACGTTTCAGCTAGTAATACTGATCTTTCAAAGGACATCACGGCATGGATGCAGGGGCTAGAGGAAGCATATCAGAGTAAGGCAAAACAACTGCTCCTAAAGTACGCGAACATATTTGACCAGGATGATTCTAAACCAGGCCGCACCAACGTTGTGAAACATCAAATTGACACTGGAGATGCGAGGCCGATCCGTCAAGCTCCACGTAGTGTTCCACTGGCGAAGCGGAAAGTTGTGAGTCAAATCATTCAAGAAATGAGCGACAGCGGCGTCATCGAACCATCAACTAGTCCATGGAGCTCACCGGTAGTACTTGTAAAAAAGAAGGATGGAAAAATGAGGTTTTGCGTGGACTACCGGAAGTTGAATGACGTAACGAAAAAGGATAGCTACCCATTGCCAAGAATTGACGACACTCTGGACTCGCTATCTGGTACGAAATGGTTTTCCACGCTGGACTTGAAAAGCGGCTACTGGCAAGTGGAGGTGAAGGAGGAAGATAAAGAGAAAACAGCCTTCAGTGTCGGTGATGGTCTTTGGCAATTTACAGAGAACTTTGATGAACATCTTAAGAACTTGGAGGAAGTTTTCCAGAGAATAGCTGGCGCTGGTCTGAAGTTAAGTCCCAAAAAGTGTGCGCTGTTTAAAAAGGAAGTCAATTATTTGGGTCACAAGGTAACGACAGAGGGCATCTGCACTGCGAACGAAAAAATAGAGGCTGTAAAGGATTGGCCAAGACCACAGAACCTACATGAATTGAGAAGTTTTCTTGGGCTGTGCACATATTACCGCCGATTTGTACCAAATTTTTCCAGCGTAGCCCATAGCCTCCATGAGCTTACAAGAAAAAACAAAGCTTTGAATGGAAGAAGGAGCAAGAAGTGGCTTTCCAAACATTGAAGGAGCGTTTGTGCACTGCCCCAATGTTGGCATACCCGATTCCAGGAGCAACGTTTATTCTAGATACAGATGTGAGCGGATATGCTATAGGAGGCGTTTTATCACAACTGGTCGATGGACAGGAGAAGGTAGTTGCATATTACAGCCGTTCGATTGGAAAACCAGAGAGGAACTACTGTGTTACGCGGAGAGAGCTGTTGGCATTGGTAGCGTGCATTAAACATTTTCACAAATACCTCTACGGCCAGCGATTCCGTGTCAGGACAGATCACGCAGCGTTGAAATGGCTTCTGCAGTTCCGTAATCCGGAAGGACAATTGGCACGGTGGATCGAGCGACTACAAAGCTATGACTTTTCCATTAAGCATCGAAAAGGTAGCACCCATGGAAATGCTGATGCAATGTCACGAAGACCATGTAGTCTGGAATGCAAGCACTGTTCAAAAGCCGAGGCTAAAAAAGACATTATAGATGTCCGGCTAATGAATATAACATGTACAGATGAATGGGACAAGGAACAGCTAAGAAAGTGCCAGCTAGAAGATGCAGATCTGTCACGTGTTATGCAAGGGCTCGAACGAAATGAAAGACCAAACAGAGAAGAGATGTCAGCAGAGAGTCCCATTGCGAAGTCATATTGGGCACAGTGGAACAGTTTAGAATTGATATCCGGTTGCCTTCATCGAGTATGGGAGAGTGAGGATGGTAAATACAAGAATAAACTGATAGTTGTTCCCAGAAAGAGGATTCCTGACGTGCTCAGCGAGCTGCATAATGGTCCAAGCGGAGGTCATTTTGGAATCACGAAGACGCTCGAGAAGATTAAACAGAGATTCTATTGGATTGGTTGCCGTCAGTCGGCCACTGAGTGGATTGCGAACTGCGAGGTTTGCAGCAGAGCGAAAGGGCCCAGAACACGAAGTCATGGCCAGATGAAGCAATATAACTCCGGTGCGCCATTTGAAAGGATCGCCATGGATGTCGCAGGTCCATTTCCTACTAGCAACCGCGGAAACAAATACGTACTGGTGGTTATGGATTATTTCAGTAAATGGCCAGAGGTATACCCAATCCCAAACCAAGAAGCAGAAACAGTAGCAGAAGTGGTTAAAAACGAATGGGTTGCAAGGTATGGTGTACCAATGGAGTTACATTCTGACCAAGGCAGGAATTTCGAATCAGCTGTGTTCCAGGAAATGTGTAAGTCATTGGGCATTCGAAAAACACGGACAACTGCATTGCATCCTCAATCCGATGGTATGGTAGAACGATTCAATAGAACATTGGAGGAGCACTTAAGGAAAGTAGTAGACAAGTACCATAAAGAATGGGATACCCGCATACCATTATTCTTGATGGCTTACCGATCAGCAGTGCATGAGACAACGGGCAAAACCCCTGCAAAAGTAATTTTTGGCAATGACCTTAGACTGCCAGCTGATTTGAAGTTTGGGATAGATGCCAATGCGGAGAGAAATGTCAGGAAATCCACTAGTGATTTGGAAGAAGAGCTAAGAGAAATACATGATCTGATAAGGCAACGAACAAAGATTATGAGTGACAAGATGAAAGCCAGATATGATAAAGCAATTAATTCAGAAGGTTTTCAGGAAGGAGATTTGGTGCTGTTATACAACCCACAACGTAAAAAAGGTTTGTCCCCGAAATTGCAGTGTAATTGGGAAGGCCCATACAAAGTTGTAAAACGGATCAACGATGTAGTGTACCGCATACAAACCATCGGTAAACCACGAACCAAAATGAAAGTGGTCCATTTGGAAAGGCTGGCAACGTTTAGATCGAGAGATTTGTCTGATCGGGACGATCAGACTTAGGTGGAGGGCAGTGTCACGGATATTAGCATCACTAAGTTGTCCCATCACTAAGGCGATGCTAAGGCCATGCCAAGCAGTATTTACGTTAATAATCAAATCAAGTATACACATATATAAGGCAGCCCAGAGAGATGTCACACACAGATGCATTTACTTATACGCCTATGTGCGCGCGAGAGACTGTAAACTACAAACATTCACATCAATAATTCAATCTTTATGTATCTCCATAAACGAATAAATAATTGCGTCTACACATATGTACCATGTACGAATACGAGCAGTGGAGAGTCAATGCGCAAACACATGCATATATCTGAGAAGTTTGAGAGCTACTGGACTAGTAGATTCTGGAAGCGACTAAAAGATGTATAAAATTGTGCAATTTTAGTTATAGCTGAGAAGTTTGAGAGGTCATGAATGCTAGTACATTCTGGAAAAATGCGAACGAGGAAACCAAAGGGTATAAAAGGCAACAGATGTAGAGGCGCTGCAATTCAGTTTGAGTTGAGCAATCAATCAGTTATTGATTAAGCACGCGATCTGGCGGCCAATAGTAGATTTTAATTTGAGTTATCAATCAGTTTGGTTATTAAGCCAGCGAGTAGCAAAGTATAAGTGTTATTGTGAAGTACTTTAATAAAGGCCATTTTTCCATTATTCAATATTGGAGTTATTTATTCAACAGTTTAGTGATTCGAACTTAGCAGAGGATTGCAAATAAGAGGATTTGCAAGTAAATTCGTTACAGTATTTATAATAATAACACTATGCGACAAAATCAACTTTTTTTCTGGGCTTTGGAGGCTAAGTTCGAAAAACGGAGATAGTAGTTTGTTTACTTAAGCCTCAATCTCTACGAAAAAGTGGGTTTGTCCAATACCCAGAAACAAATTTTATTAGCTGACCTAATCATGTGAAAACGGCTTCATATCTTAAAAGGACATTAAACGGAAATGTGAAGCTTCTCAAGGCCAAAATAATGACATACAAATTTTAAAAATCGGATGTCAAATAACCAAGTTACAACGAAAAAGTCGTTTCGGCTGTATTTCGAAGGGTCAAAAAAAAATTAAAAAAAATGTTTCCCAAACCCTCTAAACATAATCTTCAAATTTAGGGGCGGACATTAGCAGTCTAATGTATACTAACCTTGGTCGATTTGTATGGACGAAAGGTAACCGATATCGCGCCATCCATTTTTCGATAGGATTTGGGCTCACGAAAAAATGTTCCACTACGCATACCAAAAATAATTTTCGAGCCTGCGAAAAAAAAATGGCGAAAGGGTAAATTTTTCGATCAAAACACTCCCCAAAACCCAAACAATTTTTTTTTCAAAAAACTGTTGTAAAAACGTTGGCGATAACAGTTTTTTGAAAAATAAAAAAATATTTTGTTGGGGTTTGGAGAGTGTTTTGGTCGAAAAATTGACCCTTTCGCCATTTTTTTCGCAGGCTCGAAAATTATTTTGGGTATGCGTAGTGGAACTTTTTTCCTGAGCCCAAATCCTATCGAAAAATCGGTGGCGCGATATCGGTTAATAAATCGACCCAGTCTAATGTATACTCAACGGCTTAAATATTTGATGAATTTTTGAAGGCCAATATTTGCACAGTGGCTATGTACTGTATATATTTGGGTATGGGGTATTGAAACTTTGATGGTATAACGATTATTTCTAATTTCGATAACCCCGCCCACTTTTTCAATACCAAAAATCTTGAAAAATTGATTAAATGCGGTGATACATTACCAAAGACCGATAAAGTGATGAAACTTGACGCATAGATTGATTTTATGATGAAAATTGAAATTTAGAAAACAAACTAAAAAGCCTTGCATGCTTTGTACATGGTGGAATAACCAACTGAAGTCAGCCGTTAATTGTCTTGCTTTAAATTCTTCTTTGTTTTGTCATTCGGCTATCTGAAAATTTTTCACTAATGTTGTCCCCGAAAAAATCTAGCTTTTTGCATTTTCAGGAGTAAAATATACCATTCTTAGTACTTTTTATACTTAAACTATTAGGCAAACATCGATGGACATTTACTTACTTACTTAATTGGCGCTTACCCGTTTAAACGGTTATGGCCGTCCAACAAGGCGCGCTAGTCGCTTCTTCTCACTGCCAACCGGCGCCAATTGGTCACACCAAGAGAGTTTAAATCGCTTTCCACCTGGTGCTTCCAGCGGAGTGGGGACCGCCTTCTGCTTCCATAGGCGGGTTCCGATAGAAACACTTTCTTTGGCGGAGCGTCATCTTTTATTCGCATAAAATGGCCTAGCCAGCGCAGCCGCTGCGTTTTAATTCGCTGGACTATGTTGATGTCTGCGTAGAGCTTGTCAGAGAAAAAAAAACAAATTTAACCGAAAAATCGTCACTGCTATTTTATTGTGTTCGCTGCTGTGCTTTATTAAATCAAACAAAAACAATGCATCACTTGCGTCACTTTTAGGTTATTCAAAATCAGCTTAACCAATAATAATGACTACAATGCAACCGTAATCACTGAAATCTAAATTTGCATGCTAAATATTTCAATTTAATTGGATTTGTGGTAATGACTATATAATTTGTTATTCTATCAGTGACTGCATACATATTTGACAAACATACCCTGTAGGGACCCTGTCGTATCACACTTGTTCTGAACTAACGCAGAACTATTGCTATACGAGATAGTATAAATAAATAGTATAAACACTGTCTACTCGCAGTGCTTTCAACTACCCCTTTAACATCAGCTCTCATTGTAGTGATAAAGACGCCATCTCCGGAACTATTTCATATCTTCGAGTCGAAGCCTTTAATTAATTAATCTTTATATATAAAAATCACGTGTCATATTGTTTGTCCGCGATCGACTCCTAAACTACTGAATCGATTTTGAATTTGTTGTGTACCCCGTATGTAGTTTGATCTAACTTGAAATATAGGACAGGTAATATCACAGTTTATAGTCGCAATATTATTTTATTGCAGACTTGTTTATATGTTTATACGTAATAATAAAATGTTACGTATACGCACCGGCACTCATATTTTCGGGGGGGAGGGGGGATAATACTTCCGTGTAATTGGTTGGTGTTTAATTAAGCAACGTGCTTATCAATAAAAAATATTATAGCGAATGATATCAAGAATAGCACATTACCAGGCCAGGCGAGAGAGATGGGGGGGATTATCCCCGGACCCGGGGTTTCTGAGGAGGCCCGCGATTTAGAAGTACTAAGACATTTTTTTTAATTCAGGAGAGTCTTTGATTGTTCCATGTGCAATTTTTAAGCCGAATTTCAAAAGCACCGAAGCACCGAAGTGTGAAAAATAAAAATCTATATATGTAAAAAGAAAGGTTAAAATGTGTGTTAGTTGGTCGCCAGTATTTGAAGAGATGCGTCGGTCGATTTTGTTCAAACGTGGACCCGGGTACCCCTAGAATGTGTTTATATAATATGGATATGAAATGAAAGCTGTTTCTGGGATCTCTAAAGTAATTTACATTGTGATATTCGATTTAGTCTCATCAACCTGGCAAAACTGATAAGTATGCATGCGAAGCCGAAATAGAGACATGAATTAATAATACCCACATACCTATTTACATACGTCCTATTCGATTTGCCTGCAATTTTGTATATAAATTTGCCTATATTAGTATTTACGATCCTTTTTTCCGGGAAGTAGACCAGAGACGGACTGGGATTAGGACTAGGACTGGGACTGCGACTCGGAGTGGGACTGGGACTGGGACTGGAACAAAATACATACCACCCTCTGGGACAGGCAATAAGGGATGAAGAAGAATGAGTTAGGCGGAAAAAGCTTATTAAAATGTATGCAGATAGGCCAAATTTAGGGCAGAACAACGTCTGCCGAGTCTGCTAGTTTAAATATATAGCTCAGATTGTTGGTGATAGTGTGGGTAATATCTTTCCAGTATGCCATCATATAATGACCGTATCGAAGGTATACGTTAAACCTAAAATTGTGTGGCTTTGCGTGACTGTCTCCCATGTTCTCTGCAGGGTAGATTAGGCTCATATATGAAATAGCAAAATGACAAAAGACTGAAGTTAATTGCGTCATAATTGCCGAGTTGTCCCTCCTCAAAATATGCAACTCGTTTGATAAAGCTATTTGAAAACAACTGAAGTGCTAAAGTGGCCATTAGAAGGAATTATTCAGTTACTCAAGACGAAAATCAAGGAATATCAATGTGGAAAAAAATGTTTCCTATCCTTAAAAGGATACAAAAGATATAAGTAATCTGCCGACCAGTTGGGGTCACATAAATTCCAAGTGTATAAAAACACAGTATTTTTTGACCTACCATTGTAAGAGAGAGGGAACGGCATAGCGAGTTGGCCTCGAATACTAGTATGTGATAGACGATGTCTCTGATTTCGTCCACGGCGATGATCGGTGGTCGGAAATAAGAACACAATCAAGGGAGTAGTAGAACAAGTGAGAAAGCCAAGGGCCAGCAGCGGAGTGTACCATCCCGACAACGTTTGAGCACCAGCTGCGTGACAGTACTGATAAGAGGTAGCTCTAGTTGAAAAGGGGGACGACGGGTCGCACACTACAACAAAATACAGAAGGATGAGAGCATCGGTGTAACGGAGCCTGGTGTTTACATTCTGGGAATGCCTGCTGTTTCAGGTGTAGTGTCTCTATAACATTAACGAACTCTCTGGACATCTCCACCTTAATATTTATACCCTTAGGATCAGATTATTTATAATGCCCTGAAACAGGCACTCACCTTCACAGTAATCACTATGTAATACCAGAAATTTCATAAATACATTCAGATTTACTGTCACCCCCTGAAGTGAAGGAATACTCTTCTATGACAGAAATTTTGATTTACAAGAAAAAATTACTCTATGCGTTATACATAATTTACCCCTAAATGGGAGAATGAAAGACGTGCTTGTATCACCCAGGACTCCATAGAGTAATTTGTGAGCTGAGAATAACTGTACCCAATGCTATTCCCATGAGCCAAAGCAGATGGCTAGGGGTCTTGCTTTACTGGAAAGCAAGAGCATATCTTAATTTTTTTTTACACTGCTAGCTGTCCAGTCCACTAGTCCACTCTCAAAAAATAATGAAATAAAGGTACTGTCTTTCTTATGGTCACCACCGTTTAAAGAGTTCAGCGAAACTTAGTAGATGTCCGCCTATAAATGGCCCTGTGCCATTCTTGAGGGGGTAGAACAGCTTTCCTGCGTGGAGTTAACTTCTGAAAAGGCAAATTACTTCTCTCCCAGTCACAGCTGATGAAAAGGCCATCTAGTCGAAAAGGCGGCGGGTCCTTCCGCTACGTTCGTCGGTGGGAAGAAATATTCTCCAAGAAAATGCTCCAATATAGTATAAATGCACAATATTTCCTTGAAGCAGGACAAAAAACTTTTTCCCCTCTAACCGAAATGTCACAGAGGACGAAGTCTAGAAATCGAATTAAGGTTTTTCTCATAAGAGCTGCATGTGCAAGGCCAGCAAAGTGTCACCGCACCTTTCCACTCAGATAGTCTCAATGCATCCACAACCGCCAGTTTATCTGCAACGAGTGAAGTGCCCAAAGCAAATCTGTTTCTTTGCAATGTCCTTCATTGAAAAGCGCCTGATAAACACAATATTGATTTTCTGCTCCAGCAAATTGTAACTGGCTATTGACCATTAATTGAGTCTTAGTTGTTGTTGATCTGCTGGTCCGAGCTCTTTTCCCCGCTATGCTATAATCTTAGGCACAGGTAAAGTTACACTTCTAAAACTACATTTTAGCATTAACAAAAAAATTCGAGTTTTAGAAATATATTTACTGTCTCAATAAAAACTCAACGTATTTGGAACAGTTCGACATGGTCATATAGACCTTAATACTCCCGTAACAACACTTCCCTATTCCCAAAGCAATAAAAATCTAAATATCTATATTTCAAAGCGCTTTCTTCGATGCGTTTTCTCATTCTTATTTTTATTTCACAGGTAATCACAGCAAGCGATTCAGCTTCAAAATCGCTCAAAGATTTACGTAATCGCTGTTTAAATCCTGGCAAATATGCGCAACACTTAGAGCATTGGCTCGCCTACTATCCCGCCCAACAATTGCATATAATCGATGGCGAACAACTGCGCCTCAATCCAGTTGACGTGATGAATGATTTGCAGCGATTTCTTAAAATACAACCAACATTCGATTATTCGAATCATTTGCGTTTCGATGCGAAAAAGGGATTTTTCTGTCAGGCGGTAAGCGAGAAACGCAATAAATGTTTGGGTAAATCGAAAGGCCGACAATATCCAACGATGGATGAACGAAGTGCTAAGCTGCTGCAGCGGTGAGTATTTAAGTTTTTTGAAATTGAAAACTTCTTCTGAATGGTCATTGTTTTATGTGTTTGAGAATGTGTGTGCATGGTTGTGAGGAGGATGCATGTTGTGTGTGCTCAAGTGCAGCCAAGTGTTCAACTTCTACCACTAAGGTGGTTAGCTCTAAACCTAATATTTTGATATTCAGATATTCAGCCAAAAATTAGTCTCATGCTTTTATTGGGGTTTCAATGTGGTTCTCTGACCCTAGTGTAGGTTGAACTGCTTACCATTCTTCCAGTTATTTTCTCAAAGTTGTGGTTTATTTAGAGTTTGCAGTGCCGACCTTAATCCGTAGGCATGCGAATCAGAAAGTTCATTTCAATACACTGTTGGTATATTTACCGCACACGGGATCTGTTCCATCTTTTTATATCAATCACCTCAAACAGGGCGCTCGTAGAAAACTCCTTCCAGCCATATGAAACTCTTATTATTGTTGCACCAAAAGCTGGCAGCGGCTTGCTCTCTCCGTCCCACTTATCCCGATCAGAACAGTAAGCAGCCAGTACCCATATGATTCGTGCGATTAATTAGCATCGCAGCTGGACCGCGCCTCTCATTTCCTCTGGAGAAATCGAAGTCATATCATCATCTCCTTTTTTCTCCGAAAACCCAAACTAAACATCCTTTTGCTCATCAACCACATATGTATGTGCATGCCTTCACGCTATTTCAAGTCCCCCAATTTGTCTTAGAGTTGTTGGTGTTGTTGTAACTGCAAACACTCCTCGGAGGTTTAAAGAAAAATGTTGTGGAACTTCTTTGACTGATACGAATCCGGTACGCTCTGGTAGCAGCTTCTTCTATCAGCAGCGTGCCCGCCTCGGGTACGTTTTCTTAGACGACTCGAACCTTGGGTTTGGTGTATTTTAGTCACCTCCTACGCCAGACATGCCTACATCGGTAGTATTCCAAGCCTCTTAACCCGCTGGGGGTGCATGTCTCGTCGTTCCGCCTAGCCTGTCCCACGACCTTGGTTTCAGTCCTTTTCACTGTTCTCTTGAAAGAAGGTTTGCATTAGCCGAACGCGACCCAGTTGCAGTAGCGCAAGAGAGCAACCTTCAATCCTCTTGCATTCGTCCCTTTTCCTTTACCTCCTGGCTGCAAACAATTCTATAGGCACACTCCGCATAGCGCTCTGTATAAGGGATTTGAGAATTCTTCATCACCGACGTACCGCCGCTCACTCAGTCACATTAACTAAATTTCCTGGGATATTCATAATGATGTACTACATCTGCAGGGCAATGCCAAGCAAAGCTGTGATAGATATCTTGTTGTTATTGTTATAGTTGTAGCGATAAGGACAGGCCCCGAAGGTTTTGGGGAGTGTTATCGATGTTGATGGTCCTTAATAGGATGCAGATCTGGAACGTTCCGATAACAAGCACCATTAAGGTACCAGCCCGACCATCTCGGGAATGATTCAGTATGGCTACATTAAACCTTCGAGGCATCCCGCCCTACCGCATTTTAGAGCCATGAAGAACTTGGGGTCGCCAGAGCCTCGGCTGTTAAAGAAACAGAATTCGACACGGGCTGGTGAGGTTGACAATTGGAGAAGCTATAAATTGTGATAACAGCCCTTTGAAGGGTTGTGTTACACAACCTTTGGTATTTTAGTCCCATCCTACGACAGGCATATCTAACCCGCTGGGGGACTAGACATCTTGTCGTGCGTTTTATCGAAAACAATGGTTCTGTGTCAGATACATTTTTTTAAAAGCCTTTGTGTATGCTTCAATTACTCAATTGATTTATTTTGTATACCCAGTAGTACATGTCAACACAAGCGCTAGATTGACGAAATTATCACCATCGAAATGAAATGATGGTGATTTGACCGTGGGCGGACTTATCTTTCGTCTGTATGACAACTTAATTTAACATCTTGATATTTCGATGAGCTCGGTTCCCTTCAGATGATTGGAGTTAGAATTGTATTATAATTCGACGGCGTTATAGGACGACGTCTTCATCATGGCTTTATCTATCACTATCCAGCAAGCTGCTCGTTTTATACCATAAAAAACTTTGTGGCTATAGTTGAAAGTTTAATCTCTGTGTAGACTGTAGTTCGCTGTCCTAGAAATTTTGTCTTCCGTACACATGCGGAAAAGAGGTTAACTATCTAGAATAGGTTTTGTTTATACATACTTTTCCGGGATTTTTGCATCAAAATTTCGCGGATCGTTCAAAGAATTTTAAGAGTAGCTCATGGCGGGAGGCTACGAACCAAACACCGGTGCTTAATGTCCGAAAAAACAAATAGAAATACTTAAAATGGTCATAATTTTGTCTGTATGTCTCGTGCAAAGCGTAGTTTCACCGAAGGAGATGTTTTGGGCTAACTCCTAATACTCGTTGTTGATACGATTTCTTTATATCCTTTGTTTCTCTTTGCTGTTCAAGCTCAAAGGCGACTTACGGCCAATATTAATGGTCTATTAATAATCTTGATCTCGTGGCACATCTTAACGATCAGCATCAATGCTGGCCTATTGTTGATCGCGCCAAAGTGCGCCTCCATTTTTGTTAGTGTTGTTAAGAGCGAACAGTCGCTAGCACGCCTCCTGACCCTCACATCATATGCCAGCACCGAAGCTATAGGACGGCGACTTCGAACTCATACCTTCGTCGACGTCAATTGCCTAGAAGCTCTGTAGCTTCGAAGGTTTTCTGGCGTATGTTTTTGTCGCGCTATGCTGCCGAGCTACACCAGAGAAACACCTTGAAGCGTTAGGGAGTAGCTATTCGGACTAAGTGGATATCATTGCATCGGCGCATCTACATAATTTAAATTGTGCAAGGACGTTTGTGTTCGAAACATTGATTTCAACAGAAAAATTAATTAAAAATCCACAGAACTCCAAATAAAAAGTTAAATATATTTCCGAATTTCAGTATTTTTTTTTCAAAAACTTTCTTGTGATTGGTTTAGATAGTTTTAGCAGCACAATTCAAAGAAGCTTTTTCCTGAAATATTGAAAATAAAAAAAATAAAAACATATAATTTGCGATAAAAATTTACACTACTATTTTCGCTATCATATACTGTATGTAGAATTATGAATATTTCTTGTTTGTTGAACGCACATCAGGGTATATATGACTCGTTCTCATCCTCACTTGGCTTTCTTTACTTGCTCCTATTATTAAATTTTTATTTTATTCGCTTTCACTCCGCTTAACTGTCGAGCAGTGTCAATGCAGGCAGCTACGCTGGTTTAGGTGAAGTGCATTTTAGTGTTTCCTAAATTGCTTTTTTCGCTTTTGTTTCACCAGATTTGTTGAGATTCCAACGTTTCACTATCCTTGCAACAGGCATGTTTTTGTGGCGTTGTATGAATATTGTCGATATTTTTAAATTCTTCTCACCTTCAAACTTTTTCGTTCACATTTTCCTGGTAACTCGGAATTTGTGATGCTATAATTTAGTGTGTGTGAGTGTTTGTGTGTGAAGGGATTCCTATAATTTTGAAAGTTCTCTTATCAAGTTGCTGATTCAGTTTTTAGTAAATATCTGTTGCTTTATTTAATTTTTTTTCCAATCATTTTTATTGTCGCCTAGCGGCTAAAGGCAGCACATGAGAACGTATCAGAGTTGGTAACATGAAATCAACCTCGTTCATACAAACATAGTAAAGGACTACGCACTATTCATATCCTACTAGGGTTACTCATTAGATTTGTCGCAGTTTTTGAGTACTTCTGATTTTCTTCCTTGAAATGGTGCTATAAGATGCTTTGGCGGTATAAAGCATGAAAACGTCCCCATCATGCAAATGAAAGATACTCTAGAAAGACTACCCAAAGCCGCCACTGTCCGTAGCCAGAAATCTCTAGCGTGCCTTTTACATAGCGAAAACTTTGATGCTTGCTGATTCCGTGAGCTGTGTAAATAAGAGCATGTCGGATGGTGCTGTAAAGGTGCCAGTTCACACTTGACAGGACATTTTGTATCCGATCTTTCCAATTAATGATAGAGGAGCGAGAAAGGCTTTCATTGTTGTTGCTAGATTACCGATAAAGACACTCCCCGAAGGTTTTTTGGGAGTGTTATGGATGCTGATGGTCCGTTGGCGGATATAGATCCGGTACGTTCCGACAACAAAGCACCAATAAGGTACTATCCTCATTACATTAAGGTACGATCTCGGGAACGAATAATATGACCACATTAAACTTTCTAGGTCATAACGCCCTCACCCCCTAGTCCATGAGAAACTTGGTGTCACCAGAGCCTCGCCTACTAAATATGTGTATGATACATACATATTTGTAACAGAATTCCTGTTCGCGTAGGTGAGGTTGACAATTGGAAAATCTTTGAAGGTATAAAGCTCTTTTATTGCGCTTATCAGCCCATGAATCCCAATGGCTTTCATTCCTCCAGCAATATTTATCACCATCTATGTTTTGAAATGCAGCCAACGTGAAGCTTTACCGTCGGTCAGTGCCTGTTGAGCGGTTCTCGAAATAAAAATGTGTGACGTCCAGTAGTTTCAAACAAAATCGGGAAATCGTCTTTTTTAGAATGGACACCCCCCCTGGTCCGGCGTCTACTTTGAAGATCGTGATTAAGTTGGAAAAAGCCAAGAAGATGCTTTCCAACTGAGTGATCACCAGCTAATTCTTTTAATTCATCATGTCGATCCACTCTCTTTCCGTATGTATCCCTTTACTTTTTTCTTTCACTGTCTACATTTCCTCATAATCTTCAATAGCTTTTGAGAGACAAGACCCTGGCGACCTCCGATTCAGTGGTATACATTTTCTATTCATGTTGGAACATCGACAGTAGCAAAGATGTTCAAAAGAACAGTAAGTGAAGGAGTTAATCGCAAAGAGTGATGCAGGGTGTTCGTGCTCCTGGCATAAGTGTTTCTTGCGCAACTTAAAGCTAACATCACAGCATCAACATGCGCAGTATCTCCATGGTTTCTCTAAAGAAGTATCGAAGCTTCACTCACATTACCATCGATACTCCAACATGAACGGCCTCTTAGTTGTGACCGAATATTTAATTAAGTCTCAAGGTAATTAACGTAGCAAAATGTTGCGTTAGAGTCAAAAACTTGGTTGGTATGCCTAGTACTTAAACCATAGATCAGTGTGAATACCCTCATATTTATAGCTTTTATTATTTTCATTGTTCGTCCAAACTGTTGTTGTTATTGGTCGTACATAAGTTGCATTGTTTGCTAGTATGCAGATGCAACCTAATAATGTCCACTTAATTAAAATGAGATTAAGTTCATGGCTTTTAATAAACTTCACTTCTGCATAAAACGCCAAAATGCTCTTTATAATCCTCACATATACATACAGTGGCGAATACGAAAATAGAAGTGGCAATTTAAAAAAAAATCTGCAATTTTACCCTTCTTTTTTGTTTTCGATAGTTCAGCAAACGTTTTCTATGAATTTTGTAATCGAAACTATTGAAACCAATCTCAAAAACGTTTTCGGAAAAATTCTTAAATAATATAAAGTTTTACGAAAATTTCAAACTTTTTATTTGGAGCTTTGTGAATTGTTTTGAGTAAGCTGGTTTGCAGTTGAATCAATTAAAGTCTAACAAAGTACAAGTTAACAAAGTTAACAAAACACTCATTGCTTTTTGACATTTTTATTTTTACAAAAGGATTTTTCAAATTATTATAAAAAATAAAACTATGCGCCATTGTTATGGAGGAAAATTAGAAACACTCCTGAGAAAATCATCTACGAAATTTAAGGGACTTATAACTTTTACTTTGCTGGACTAAAATTGATTGGGCTACAAAACTGCATACTCGAACGAATTCAGAAAATTCTAAATAAAAAGTTCGAAATTTCCTTTAAAATTTTTTTTTGGTTTGCATAGTTTCAGTTACAAAATTTAAATAAGCCTTTCTTTGAATTATCGGAAATAAAAAAATAATTCGACTGACAAAATTTGATAAAAATTTCCACTGCTATTTTTGCGTTCGCTGCTGTATATATCGGATAGAGAGAGATATAGAGAAGAGAGCGAGACTGTTAGTTAAAGTTCCGCCACATAAGCAGCTTTTCATATAGATGCGTTTAACACGCGTTGAGTTTATGAGTAGATTGCACGTATTTTTATGGAGAAAGGCAGATCGAGCGACACTAGCGCCATCTGACATGAAAAAGTAGCCATCCTCCAACTTTTGTTGCAAGCAAAGCATAAGAAGAAGAATTTGACATTTGATTTGGCTAAGGGTGTTTTCACACTTTTGAAGTGAAATTATTTTTCCCACTTATTGGTAACTTTTCTAACATTTTCACAGTTAAAATCTGAAATTCAACAAATGAGTAAGAACACAAAATATGTTAGCAAGTATTTTTCTTGTATAGTGTGAATTTGTGTAACAGTGGTTCGCGAAATTTCGTATGTGTATGGGCAAGGCGAAATAAACTTCAATTGTCAAGTCTGAAGTTCCTTTATATTTACAAGCGCAGCATCTTGGTTGATTGTGGCGATGTTTATTGGAAAGCATAAGATTGCGTTGAACGCATCTATATGAAAAACTTTATTGTGGCTTGTCCATTATGAGGGCAGCAAAGTTTGAAATAACTTGGCACGTGTTTTGGTGTTGAAACATAACTTTTAATTAACAGAAGATTAATTTTATTTAATGAATGAAATATAATTATGATTGGGTATAAATATAAAGGATTGAGTTGGTAAATTAATATCATTATATTGTGGATTTATTAAATTATTCGGTCATGAAAGATAGTAGTGGTTTTAGCTGGCTGTAATTATTATCGTATTTAAAGTATTTAATAATCGAAAACAGAATAAATTCAAGTTTCAATTCTGTTATAAACACGAATTAAGTATTGCTAACGTGATAGCCTCCGGAAGGACTTTTTTACAAAATTACAGCAGCGTACATAAAAATAGCAGTGACATTTTCGCTCAATAAAATTTTTTTTCAATATTTTTAGAAAAATCTTATATGAATTTTGTGTCTGAAACTAAACGAAATTTCGAAAATATTTTACGAAAATTTCGAAATTTTATTTGAAGTTCTCGAAATTTTCTTGGGAATTACAGTATCCCAATCAATTTTAGCTTCACAAAGTACAATTTATGAGTGTCTAAAAAATCGCATTGAATTTTGAAAACTGTTTTCTCCAAGATTGTTTTAGATTTTCCTCCATATAAAGAGTAACACATGCTTTTTTTTTAGAAATTTTCATAAAATTTTCTCAAGCTTTCGAATCTTTTCGAAAATGGTTTTTGAGATTGGTTTGCATAGTTTTAGTTACAAAATGCATTGAAGTTTTTTCTTGAAAAAAGAAGAATTTAGGTAAATGAAGAAATTGGAAAAAAAACTCGTCAGTGCTATTTTTATGTTCGCTGCTGTATCCAAGAGTTTCAAATTGATATTGTAACGAATTTAGTGCAATTCCCCTTATTTGCAATCTTCTGCTAACGTTCGAATCACTAAACTCTTGAATAAATAACTCCACTACTCAATAATGCAAAAGGGCCTTTATTAAATTTCTTCACAATAACACTACTATTGCTCGCCAGATAGCGTCTTAAATCAAACTAATTGTCGTGCCTCTACTGTTGCGGCCTTTTATACTCTGCGATTTCTCGTCTGCATACTTCTAGGCTCTTCCAGAATTTACTTAGTTACTGCTATATAAATTATAACTACAGATGCACGTGTATAGCTCTCATATGCACGTGTATTTGTGAAGCGACACTTCCACAATAATAATTGCATACTTTTGGGAGCATCTCAGATAAGATATCTGCATGTGTTTGTGCGTTGCTTCTCCGCTGCGTGTACGTACATATGTGTAGACATAATGATTGAATTATTGATGTGCATACAAGTCACTGCTTAGCATCGGCTTAGAGATGATAGTATCCCTTAGTGATGCTAATATTCGTTACAATATGTTTTCAGCAACATGTGTTGAGACAATGTCTCTCATTACTTTCATTTGTTGTTTCATACTGCTGTAATTCTGTATCTGCTTAAGCAATATTCTGAAGACTTGGTTTATGGTTGCAATCCCAAATCGGGGGGTTTTCAGCGCATAGTGAGATAACCCCCAAAGATTATATTCCATGGTTCAATGAGTGTACCGCAAGCCCCATTTAAAAGTTGTGAAGAGACCAAAGAGGGTTAATTTTCTTGTTTTTATTGTAGGGTGTTCCTGTTTACTGAGTATACTCTGTGTTGTAATAGTAAACGAGCATTTGGTGGAGCTACAATTCAGTGGATGCTGAGTGATTGCTTTGTCAGGGCTATAAAACAAAATGGCTAGGTAGACTGATTATGTTTTTTGACTACAGGACTACTCTTATTAGATTGATATGTTGAGATGATTTAAGTTTAGACAGAAATTTGCTCATGAAGACCAATTAGGAGAAGGTCGGCCTTCCTTTCCTTATACCGCGGACCATCTGTAGGAGCTAGGGGACTCGTCAACATTTTACACTGGTTTTGTTACATGGAAGTCAATGTAAGCTGCTCTTTGAGGTACTGGTCTAGTGTAATGCATTGGAAACGGCAGGAATTACCTGTATCTAAGTGTATATGCAACGGAAAGCGCTGTTTTTTATTAGCGAAGTTTTTACTAGTACATGGACAGGCAGAAGGTGGAAGGAGAGTTTTTAGGGGGTTTCTGTCACGATCCCCCTACCACTCAACCCAACCTTACTGACGTCTATCAGATGGTCTACACGCTGAGTATAGTTGAAAAATCGACTTGTCCTCTGAACCAACTAAGCTAAGACGACATATAATTAAATCTCAACCTCATTTTCTATTTTTCGGAAAAGCGAGGTCGCAACACGATTGCTTGAAAAGATTGAGATAGTGTCTAATAAAGTGAAATCTGAAAATTCGAACAGAAACTTCCACCGAATGACGGAAAATGTTTACTCCGTGAAAATTTTTGAATGAAGAATCCTAGTCAATTTTAAACTTTACTAAAACCATAGTCATGTTATCTAGTGGAAAATATCCTGGAGGGCCCAGGCTCCACAGAAAGAAAGAGCTTGGAAGCCATGGAAGGTTTAACGTGCTCATATCACATCGTTATCGAAACAACAAAACTCCACAGAACTTTCGGGGAGTCTCCTAATCGCTTAAAGTCGAAAAAATATGCCTAGGTGGCGCATTAAATTTGTTTCATATTTTTAGGCGCATTGAAATCTCTAGAGAACTACAATGCGAATTTCCGCTCGCGCTAGAGATGAAGTTTCATTAAATCCATCCTCAAATATTTAACGTTTTTTCGTCTCCATGTTTATCATTTCTTCTTAAATTTTTAAAGAAGTCTCGTAAAACATTTGCGATGCATGTTTGATTCAAAAAAAGATGTAAAAGTCACTAAATAGTCGAACTTTGTTAGCATCCCCGTAAGCGAAGTGTATGTTTTTTGTAAAAACTAGTTGTAAAATTTATAAAATAAGGGTTTTCTAATTTAAATTTTCTTTCTATCCCATCAGCTACTACCTCAGCCATAATACAGCGCTGGTAAAACTGCTCAAGAAGCTTGGATCACGACCCATACCACAATGGCTAAAAGATGATTTATCAACAGGAACGTGATAGCTAGTACAATTTCGAAGGCTACGCAATAAATTACGAAAACAATTCGAATTGGTTTTCGTAAAACTTAAGCAACAAAATGAAATAGAGAACGAGCTGACAAATGACAATGATGACGAAGATGAAGCGCCTAAAAGTATACAGTATAGACATCACAGACGTAAAAGTTGGACGAGATTTTAGTAAAAAAATAATAAGCATAGCAAAAAATAATAGAAAACGAAATTAAGGATGCAAATTGGAAATTGGTAAATTTAAATTAAAGAGTTTGAAAAAAAAATTACTTTAATTTAGTGAGGTTAGGTGCGTATCGTCAATAGAACTACGTTTATGGAAAACGCAATTGAAGTCAATATTTAGCTTTTATTTAATAGCTTAAACTTAATACATCATATGTGTGTATGTGTTATGTATTTACTTTAAGATAAACAAAATATGTTATGTGTGTAAGTAGATATGTATACGTATATATATAAATGTTAAAATTATTTACTAAAAATGTAAGTAAAGTTGTATTGTGGCAGTGAACTGTGTTTTATGTAAGTGCTATGTATATAATATATATGTATATGACCATGTATATCATTTAATGACAGCCACATGTATATATAGTGTATAAATATTGTATATGAATGTATAACTTAATTAAGTACATAAATTATATACACATACACATAAAAACAAACAACAATTATGTATCTAAATGAATATTTTTAGTGAAACTTAGTACATATCCTTTAAAAAGTATTTAATAGTAGTTGTTGTTATTGTTAAATGCCCATAACAATAACTGTAATCAGCAGCTTTAATTATGGCGATAATTAATGTATGAAACAAACAAATGTTGCGGCTGGCTGGGCCGCCAAAAATTATGTTACACTATACAACATACAGATAAGTGCTTTTGGTATATATTTTGTATTATATATATGGGGTATTCCATCCCATTTCGACCAATTTTGAACCCGACCCCTTTAGAATTGGCTGAAAGTTTTTCTTCTTTTTCTAGCTTACGAAAGACGTTTTTCAGAATTTTTTCAAATATTTTCATCCAACTCAAAAAAAGTTTTGAATTTTAAAAAAACACCGTTTTTTTTTCAAAATGCTATAACTTTTTCAAAAATTGACCGTTTGGGATCTTTTTTTTTAAATTTGTTTTTAAATGTACTTTTCGGAAAAAATACAAAAAAATTTTTAAAGTTTTTTTTTAATTTTTCAGTTTTTCGAGATTTTTTCGAATTTCGCCATTGCTCATAAAGAACTTCAATCAATTCTGCAATCATCCCCACTAATCCCGGAGTGGGCCGATTTTTTTTATATTTAATTGAAAAAAGATTTTCAAAATAAAAATTGTTTTTTATCAATTTTATTTATATAACAAAAAAATGTAAGAAAATGATTTTTAAGTATTCTTTCAAAAAATGTCCGCATTGTTTTCACAATACATTTTTCTGAATTCCGAAATTTTCCAGAATAATACTTAAACAGTCCAAAATAATACAGAAATAGTCGTGAATCGATATTGAAAATAGTAACGAAAGAATGAAGTCATATATGCGTTATGATGTTTCCGAAAACAAAACTCGGGACTCTGATTTGGAAATTGCTCCGATATGAACTGGAAACTAACCCGAAATTGTTCTATGAAGTAGCTACTTAATGTTTTTCTTTTACCATTTACATTATTGTCATCATCACAAGGTCCCAATAGCAAAGTAATATTTCCGAAATGATCTCGAAATAGTCTCAAATTACCCAGAATATTCGCGATTGGATGTTGAAATTAATATCGTTATTATCTCAAAAAGTTTTAGTAAAAATGTCAAAATGATTCCGAATTAGTTACCAAATGGTCCTAAAACAACCCCGAAATGGTCTTGAAATAGTCTCTTAAACAATTGATTAACACATCCGAAATGATCTTGAAATAGAAACAGAAAAACAATAGCAAAATAGTTTTCGAAATAGTCCCGCAATGATTCCAAAAAGAGAGAGACTGATAGAGAAACGACTTGAGCTCACTTTGTGCACTCAATTGGTGTCAGTTCAGTAATCGATGAAGAGAGATAGCTGCCGTGGCTTCTTACGTAACGGCCAAAATTGTCTTGGCTGTTAAGCGCCAAATAATGATAAGAACTGATCCCAAATCAGTACTGAAAGTACTTCAGAAAAAGTACCGACGAGAGTTTCTAAATAGTTTGAAATGATCCCAAAGCATTCCTAAAAAATTTCCGAAATATTTCCTCATTTGGCAGCTTTCACCTTTATAGCTCCTAAAAGTATGCAACATAAGTTATTAATAATTTTATTTAAAATTTCAGACCAAGTTTTAAGTGTAAACTAGTGCAAATAAAACATCATTGAAAAGTTATAAGACCCAAATTATTAAATATTTGTTGCTCTATGAAAATGAAAGCATATTTCCAAAAAAAAATAAAATAGTATATTCGAGAGAATTTCTTTTAATGCGCATATCGAATGCCTGAAGCATATTTTAATGAGTTTTATTATTATGAGTAAAGTAAATATTTATATTGAATTGTGTAAATTGGTAAATAAAAAATTTAGTTGCCATAAATGCCCGGTGGTGTGATTTTATGTTATTTTAAAACGATGATTCATTTCTTATTGTGTTATAATTTAATTTGATATATAAATATATATATTTTATTAGTGGGTTAAGTTATAATATGATGGTAATTAAGAGATAAATCGATTCATTCAAGCATTAATCCTGCCAAAAGCAAACATAATAAACAAATTATTTTTTAGCTGCGTTATCTAAATTTAGAAAAAATTTAATTTGGAATTGTAAAAATTAAAAAAAAATGCTCTTTAAACCGGCTATTGTTTATGTAAAATGGTTTGAAAATTAGTAATATAAATACGATTTTTATAGCTATTATTTGTTAAATAAATTAATAAGTCAGATGCATATTAGGGTGTCTCTTTTTTAGTTGAATTTTTCGTTGGCTTTTTCTGGCTTTGAAACTAGCGAATAAAAATATGTTAAAAATAAATATTAAGAAAAGGGGGCATACAGCAGCGGTTATATAAAATAGCAGTGGCAGTTTTCTTTTTCAAATTTCGCCATTTAAATTCTTTTATTTTCGATATTGTAACGAAAAACTAATGCATTTTTTAACTGCAATTACGCAAATCCAACTCGGAAAACGTTTTCGCAAATATTCGAAAATTCATGAAAATTTTACGAAAATTTCAAACTGTCAATTTTGAGATGTTTTTGAATTTTATAAGTATGCTATTTTGTAGCCCAATCATTTAAGTCTCACAAGGTGCAAGTTATAAGTCGCTAAAAATTTGTTTTGAATTTTCACAAGTTTTTTCCGAATATTTTCAAAAAAAACTCGAATTTCCAAACCTGCATGAAAATTTCGAATTTTTTATTAAGAATTTTTCGAATTCTTTTGAGTACGCATTTCAAATTAAGACTAACAAAGTGCAAGTACTTAGTAAGTCAAAGTTGACTTTTTAAATTTTCCATTGAATTTTTTCAAACACAATTTCTTGCTTGGTTTGCATAGTTTCAGTACCAAAATTCTTAAATTTTTTCGCTAATTAAAAAAAAAGCATTGCTGATACTGCACTGCTAAAAATCCAATGGTACCTAGCGCCGTGTTAAATGCCCGGTGGTGTGATTTTATGTTATTTTAAAACGATGATTCATTTCTTATTGTGTTATAATTTAATTTGATATATAAATATATATATTTTATTAGTGGGTTAAGTTATAATATGATGGTAATTAAGAGATAAATCGATTCATTCAAGCATTAATCCTGCCAAAAGCAAACATAATAAACAAATTATTTTTTAGCTGCGTTATCTAAATTTAGAAAAAATTTAATTTGGAATTGTAAAAATTAAAAAAAAATGCTCTTTAAACCGGCTATTGTTTATGTAAAATGGTTTGAAAATTAGTAATATAAATACGATTTTATAGCTATTATTTGTTAAATAAATTAATAAGTCAGATGCATATTAGGGTGTCTCTTTTTTAGTTGAATTTTTCGTTGGCTTTTTCTGGCTTTGAATAGCGAATAAAAATATGTTATAAAAATAAATATTAAGAAAAGGGGGCATACAGCAGCGGTTATAAAAATAGCAGTGGCAGTTTTCTTTTTCAAATTTCGCCATTTAAATTCTTTTATTTTCGATATTGTAACGAAAAACTAATGCATTTTTTAACTGCAATTACGCAAATCCAACTCGAAAACGTTTTCGCAAATATTCGAAAATTCATGAAAATTTTACGAAAATTTCAAACTGTCAATTTTGAGATGTTTTTGAATTTTTATAAGTATGCTATTTTGTAGCCCAATCAATTTAAGTCTCACAAGGTGCAAGTTATAAGTCGCTAAAAATTTGTTTTGAATTTTCACAAGTTTTTTCCGAATATTTTCAAAAAAAAACTCGAATTTCCAAAACCTGCATGAAAATTTCGAATTTTTTATTAAGAATTTTTCGAATTCTTTTGAGTACGCATTTCAAATTAAGACTAACAAAGTGCAAGTACTTAGTAAGTCAAAGTTGACTTTTTAAATTTTCATCGAATTTTTTCAAACACAATTTCTTGCTTGGTTTGCATAGTTTCAGTAACAAAATTCTTAAATTTTTTCGCTAATTAAAAAAAAAGCATTGCTGATACTGCACTGCTAAAAATCCAATGGTACCTAGCGCCGTGTTAAAATTTTCTAATTTTTCTCTAATATGATTAACAAAACAGGAAAATTCAATTGACGAAATTTAATAAAAATTGTTACTGCCATTTCCGTGCTCGTTGCGGTCTGTGTAAGTTTTCAACACTTAAGCTCAATAAGAAGTCTTTTAGAAAGCTATCGCAAAACTCTTTGCTTGGTATGATTTTTCAAAGTATCTCGATTCGTGCGCCACCCAGCGAAACTTTATGTGACAAAGGTATTACACCACATCATCTGAATCACCCTTAAAATTTCAAATCTCTAGCCCACCTACTTAACTATTTCAAAATCGATCAGAGGATTCCACCACCTTTTTTATGCATTTTCTAAAGATCTCTAAATATCTTGTTCTGCTCCAATCTAGCATACGTAGGTTAATCGGTATGCATACCTCTTGAACCAAGCCAAATGACAAAGTTTTTTGTTTTTGCAATACCACTTGCACAGTAAGCCACAATAATATATAAAGTTCCATCATTAACTCTGCAAGGCCAAAATAAGAATTTATGGGCAAGATTTTCTTCTCTTATATTGCATTATATAGCCACCTGATTTAAGCTCAATCCATGACTCGGTTCAAGGTTCTATCACTAACGGTTCAATTTCTATGTGCGATTTATCGGTTACTCGATAGTGCTGACTACTAACTGCTCTTTGTGTATATCACTTGAAGCAAGCACAATTTCAAAATTCTTTTTATTGCAGTATATAGCTACCTATTTGTAGATTAAGGCACACCTTGATTCAAGGTCCTACCGTTAACGGTAAGGCGTAAACTGGATTAATCGGGTTTTCGATAGCTACTGTCTCTTTTTGTATATCTCTTGAACCAAGAAAAATGGCAAAGGTTTTGTTATTGCAATATATAGGTACTTATGTACCTGTAGATTAGCTACCTATTGTAGGTTAATCCACAGTTTTTATAAAAATTTCCATCATTAACCATAAAGGAAAAAAATTTAAATTAATTGGTACACAAATAACCCAGCACTTAGATTGCCCTACATCTCTTTAATCGAGCAAGATTTTCGAAATTCTTCTTTTGCATTGTATAGCCACCTGCTTGTAGATAAATGCACAATTTGACCCAAGGTTCTATCATTAACGGTTCAAGCGCTACGTGAGATGTCCGGTTTATGGACAGCTACTGACCACTAAACCGATTATTTTTTATATCTCTTGAAGCAAGCAAAATTTCCAGATTCTTTTTATTGCATTATATAGCTACCTACTTGCAGATTAAGGCACAACTTGATTCAAGGTCCTAATTTTAATGGTTAAGGCGCAAACTGCATTAATCGGATTTTCGATAACTACTGTCCCTCTCTTTAACCGCGACAAATGACAAAGTTTTTGTTTTTGCAATATATAGGTACCTTCTTGTAGATTAACCCACACTTGAACATAAATTTCTATCATTAACCCTTCAGGGCTAAATGAGAATTTATCGGTACGCAAATGACCCAGCGCCAAAAATTGTCTTATATCTCTTACATCAAGAAAGATCTTTAAAGTTTTCGTTTGTAGTAGATTGATCCACAACTTGCTTAAAAGTTCCGTCACTAACCCTTCAAGCGAAAATGGGAATTATCGGTACGCAAATGACCCAGCAACGTTTTTGAGACAAGCGTGCGTATATTGCAACAAGTGACAATCCAACACACTACGTGGCATCTCAAATTGTAAGCACGAAATAGAAAAGAAACTCAGAAACTCGAAAGTTTGACAGGTTATAACCTTGTTCGTAGGAATGGAACATATGTTAACGCGTAGATTAGCTATTGATTAGTATGATCTAAGTCTTTAAAAACTGTCAGTATACTAGATCAGAGTTGTTGAAGTACGCAATTTAAGCCGTAGCGCCTTAACCGTGGGTAAATCGGCTTATCTATAACTACAGTTAATTTGTGTATATCTCTTGAACCAAGCCAAATGACAAAGTTTTTGTTCCTGAAAAAAATGAGTACCAACTTGCAGATTAATCCATAATTTGATATAAAGTTCCATCAGTAGCCCTTCAATGCAAAAATTGGAATCTTACGGTACACAAATGACCCAGGCCTAAATTGTCCTATAGATTTGGAATCAAGCAAGTTTTTAAAATATTTTTTTTTGTATTATATAGCTTCCTGCTTGTAGATGAATCCACAGTTTTATATAAACTTCCATCATTAACTTTTCAAGGCAAAAATTGGAGCTTGTCGGTACACAAATGTCCTCGTACCCAAAATGCCTTATATCTTTTGAACCAGAAATATATTCTAAACTCTTACTTTTTATTCATTAAGCCATCTATTTGAAGCCTAGTCCAAAATGGTATTTAAGGTTGTATTGTTAACTGTTCAATCTCTACGTGTGATTTATCGGTATACCGGTAACTACTGCCACTTTGTGTATATCTCCTGAACCACGACAAACAAAAATGTTTTTGTTTTTGCAATACATAGGTACTCACCTGTAGATTAACCCGCAATCTGACATAAATTTCTATCATTAACCATTCTGGGTAAAATGTCAGTTTATCGGTACACAAATGACCAAGCGCCCAATATATAGGGCGTATCTTTTGAATCAATCAGGTGTTTTTAATCTTTTTTTTGTATTATAAAGCTCTCTTCTTGTAGATTAGTCTACAACTTGATTAAAAGTTCCATTATTAACCCTTCAGGGCAAAAATGGGAACTATCAGTACACAAATGACCCAAGCATTTAGATTGCCCTATATCTCTTGAACCGAGCAAGAATTTCGAAACTCTTGTTTCGCGTTATATAGACACGTGCTTGTAGATTAATGCACAATTTGATTCAAGGTTCTATCATTAATGGTTCAAACGCTACGTGAGATATCCGGTTTATCGACAGCTACTGACCACTAAACCGATTATTGTGTATATCTCTTGAAGCAGCATTAATTTCCCATGTTACATTATATTGCTACCTACTTGTATATCAAGGTGCGACTAGTTTCAATATTCTATCGTTAACGGTTAAGGCGCAAACTGCATTAATCGGATTTTCGATAAATACTGTCCCTCTCTTTAACCAACATAAATTAAAAAGTTTTTGTTTTTGCAATATATAGGTATCCACCGGTAGATCAACCCACAATTTGACATATATTTCTGTCATTAACCGTTCAGGAGGAAACGGGAATTTATCGGTTCACAAATGACCCAGCACATAAATTGCCCTATATCTCTTCAACCAAGCAAGACTTCCTAAACTTTATTGTTGCAATATATAGGTACCTATGTTCAGATTATGACACTATGGCCTGCCTTGGTTCAAGAGATATACAAAATTTAACTGCTGGGTCATTTGTGTGCCGATAATTCCCATTTTCGCCTTGAAGGGTTAATGAAGTAACTTTTAATCAAGTTCTGGATCAATCTACAAGAAGGGAGCTTTATAATGCAAAGGACAACTTTATAGATCTTGCTTGGTATAAGAGATATAGGACAATTTAGGTCATTTGTGTACCGATAAATTCTCATTTTGTCCTGAAGGGTAAATGATAGAAATTAATGTCAAAGTGTGGGTTAATCTACAAGAAGGTACCTATATATTGCAAAAACAAAAACTTTGTGATTTGTCTTGGTTAAAGAGAGGTACAGTAGTTATCGAAAATTCGGTTAATGCAGGTTGTGCCTTAACCGTTAAGGGTAGGACGTTGAGTCAAGTTGTGCCTTAATCTACATGTAGGTAGCTACATAAAGGATTAAAAATAATTTTGAAATTTTGCTTGCTTCAAGAGATATACACAATAATCGGTTTAGTGTTCAGTAGTTGTTGATAAACCGGATATCGCACGTAACGCTTGCACCGTTAATGATAGAACCTTGAATCAAATTGTGCATTAATCTACAAGCACGTGTCTATATAACGCGAAACAAGAGTTTCGAAATTCTTGCTCGGTTCAAGAGATATAGGGCAATCTAAATGCTTGGGTCATTTGTGTACTGATAGTTCCCATTTTTGCCCTGAGGGGTTAATTGCAGAAATTTATGTCGAAGCGTGGATTAATCTACATTAAGTAGCTATGTGAACGCAAACAAAAAAATTTTGAAATGTTGCTTTGTTTAAGAGATATACACAAAAATCAGTTAGTAATCACCACTGATCGAGCAACCGATAAATCGCACGTAGAAATTGAACCGTTAGTGATAGAACCTTGAACCAAGTCGTGGACTGAGCGTAAATTAGGTGGCTATATAATGCAGTACAAGAGTTTCGAAAATCTTGCTCGTTTCAAGAGATTTAAGGCGATTCAGGTACTGGATCATGTGTGCCGATAAATTTTATTTTTGACCATGAAGGGTTATTGATGCAACTTTATATCTGATCGGGGCTTACTGCGGAATTGGGTACATATATATAAAAACAAAAACTTTGTCATTTGGCTTGGTTCAAGAGATATATACAAATCGATAGTAGTTACTCGATAAACCGATTAACCTACGTACGCTAGATTGGTGCAGAACAAGATATTTAGAGATCTTTAGAAAATTTATAATAAAAGGAGGTGGAATCCTCTGATCGATTTTGGAATAGTTAAGTATGTGGGCTAGAGATTTGAAATTTTAAGGGTGATTCAGATGTTGTGGTGTAATCACATAAAGTTCCGCTGGGTGGCGCACGAATTGAGATACTTCGAAAAAGCGTACCAAGCAAAGAGTTTCGCGATAGCTCTCTTAAAATCTTCTTATTGAGCTAAATATTTGAAATTTTACACAGAAGGAAACGACCACGGAAATGGCAGTGGCAATTTTTATCTATTTTCGTTAATTAAATTCTACTTTTTTATACTCAGTTGAGCAGAGCTCACAGAGTATATTAAGTTTGATTGGATAACGGTTGGTTGTACATATATAAAGGAATCGAGATAGATATAGACTTCCATATATCAAAATAATCAGGATCCAGAAAAAAATTTGATTGAGCCATGTCCGTCGTCCGTCCGTCCGTCCGTTAACACGATAACTTGAGTAAATTTTGAGGTATCTTGATGAAATTTGGTATGTAGGTTCCGGAGCACTCATCTCAGATCGCTATTTAAAATGAACGATATCGGACTATAACCACGCCCACTTTTTCGATATCGAAAATTTCGAAAAACCGAAAAAATGCGATAATTCATTGCCAAAGGCGGTTAAAGCGATGAAACTTGGTAGATGGGTTGACGTTATGACGCAGAATAGAAAATTAGTAAGATTTTGGACAATGGGCGTGGCACCGCCCACTTTTACAAGAAGGTAATTTAAAAGTTTTGCAAGCTGTAATTTGGCAGTCGTTGAAGATATCATGATGAAATTTGGCAGGAACGTTACTACTATTACTATATATGTGCTAAATAAAAATTAGCAAAATTGGATGAAGAACACGCCCACTTTTTAAAAAAATTTTTTTTTAAATTCAAATTTTAACAAAAAATTTAATATCTTTACTGTATATAAGTAAATTAAGTCAAAATTCAACTCCAGTAATGATATGATGCAACAAAATACAAAAATAAAAGAAAATTTCAAAATGGGCGTGGCTCCGCCCTTTTTCATTTAGTGTGTCTAGAATACTTTTAATGCCATAAGTCGAACAAAAATTTACCAATCCTTTTGAAATTTGGTAGGAGCATAGATTCTATGACGTTAACTGTTCTCTGTGAAAATGGGCGAAATCGGTGGAAGCCACGCCCAGTTTTTATACACAGTCCACCGTCTGTCCTTCCGCTCGGCCGTTAACACAATAACTTGAGCAAAAACCGATATATCTTTACTAAACTTAGCCCACGTACTTATCTGAACTCACTTTATCTTGGTATAAAAAATGGCCGAAATCCGACCATAACCACGCCCACTTTATCGATATCGAAAATTACGAAAAATTAAAAAAATGCCATAATTCTATACCAAATACGAAAAAAGGGATGAAACATGGTAACTGGATTGGTTTATTGACGCAAAATATAACTGTGGAAAAAACTTTGTAAAATGGGTGTGACACCTACCATATTAAGTAGAAGAAAATGAAAAAGTTCTACAAGGCGAAATCAACAGCCCTTGGAATCTTGGCAGGAATACTGTTAGTGTTATTGAATATATAAATAAATTAGCAGTACCCGACAGATGATTTTCTGGATCACCTGATCCACATTTGGTCGATATCGCGAGAACGCCTTCACATATACATCTAAGGGCCACTCGCTTTTAAAACCCTCATTAATACCTTTAATTTGATATCCATATCGTACAAACACATTCTAGAGTCAACCCTGGCCCACCCTAATGGCGATATCTCGAAAAGGCGTGCACCTATAGACCTAATGCCCACTCCCTCTTAAAATGCTCAGTAACACCTTTCGTTTGATACCCATATCGTAAAAACATTCTAGAGTCACCCCTGGCCCACCCTAATGGCGATATCTCGAAAAGGCGTCCACCTATAGACCTAATGTCCACTCCCTCTTAAAATGCTCAGTAACACCTTTCCTTGATACCCATATCGTACAAACATTCTAGAGTCACCCCTGGCCCACCCTAATGGCGATATCTCGAAAAGGCGTCCACCTATAGACCTAATGCCCACTCCCTCTTAAAATGCTCAGTAACACCTTTCGTTTGATACCCATATCGTACAAACATTCTAGAGTCACCCCTGGCCCACCCTAATGGCGATATCTCGAAAAGGCGTCCACCTATAGACCTAATGCCCACTCCCTCTTAAAATGCTCAGTAACACCTTTCGTTTGATACCCATATCGTACAAACATTCTAGAGTCACCCTTGGTCAACCTTTATGGCGATATCTCGAAAAGGCGTCCACCTATAGAACTGAGGATTACTCCCTTTTAAAATACTCATTACCACCTTTCATTTGATACCCATATCGTACAAACACATTCTAGAGTCACCCTGGCCCACCCTAATGGCGATATCTCGAAAAGGCGCCCACCTATAGACCTAATGCCCACTTTCTCTTAAAATGCTCAGTAACACCTTTCGTTTGATACCCATATCGTACAAACACATTCTAGAGTCACCCCTGGCCCACCCTAATGGCGATATCTCGAAAAGGCGTCCACCTATGGACCTAATGCCCACTCCCTCTTAAAATGCTCAGTAACACCTTTCGTTTGATACCCATATCGTACAAACACATTCTAGAGTCACCCCTGGCCCACCCTAATGGCGACATTTCGAAAAGGCGTCCACCTATAGACCTAATGCCCACTCCCTCTTAAAACGCTCAGTAACACCTTTCATTTGATTCCCATATCGTACAACTAGAGACACCCCTGGTCCACCTTTATGGCGATATCTCGAAACGGCGTCCACCTATGGAACTAAGGATCACTCCTTTTCAAAATACTCATTAACAGCTTTCATTTGATACCCATATCGTACAAACATATTCTAGAGTCACCCCTGGTCCACCTTTATGGGCGATTTCTCGAAAAGGCGTTCACCTATAGAACTAAAGCCCATTCCCTTTTAAAATACTCATTATCACCTTTCATTTGATACCCATATCGTACAAACACATTCTAGAGTCAGCCCTGGTCCACCTTTATGGCGATATCCCTAAATGGCGTCCATCCATAGAACTATGGCCTACTCTCTCTTAAAATACTCTTTAATACCTTCCATTTGATACACATGTCATACAACCACATTCCAGGGTTACCCTAGGTTCATTTTCCTACATGGTGATTTTCCTTATTTTGTCTCCATAGCTCTCAACTGAGTATGTAATGTTCGGTTACACCCGAACTTAGCCTTCCTTACTTGTTGTTATTTGTTATTGATAATATAAAAATATTAGAAAATGTGCACCACGGTGACGGTTACTAAGGCTTATATTATTATTATGTTGCTATCTACCTGTATATCAATGTGCGATTTGTTTCAATATTCTATCGTTAACGGTTAAGGCGCAAACTGCATTAATCGGATTTTCGATAACTACCAAGACAAATGACAACGTTTTTGTTTTTGCAATATATAGGTACCTTCTTGTAGATTAACCCACAAGTTGACATAAATTTCTATCACTAACCCTTCAGGACAAAATGACAATTTATCGGTACACAAATGACCTAGCGCCTAAATTGTCGTATATCTCTTATACCAAGCAGATCTATAAAGTTTCCTTTGCATTATAAAGCTCCTTTCTTGTAGATTGACAAAAAACTTGATTAAAAGTTCCATCATTAACCCTTCAAGGCGAAAATGGGAATTATCGGCACACAAATGACCCAGCAGTTAAATTTTGTATATCTCTTGAACCAAGGCAGGGCATAGTGTCTTAATCTGCAAATAGGTACTATATATTGCAACAATAAAGTTTAGGAAAGTCTTGCTTGGTTGAAGAGATATAGGGCAATTTATGTGCTGGGTCATTTGTGAACCGATAAATTCCCGTTTCCTCCTGAACGGTTAATGACAGAAATATATGTCAAATTGTGGGTTAATCTACAGGCTGATACCTATATATTGCAAAAACAAAAACTTTGTAATTTATGTTGGTTAAGGAGAGGGACAGTATTTATCGAAAATCCGATTAATGCAGTTTGCGCCTTAACCGTTAACGATAGAATATTGAAACTAGTCGCACCTTGATATACAAGTAGGTAGCAATATAATGTAACAAAAAAAAATAAATGGAAATTAATGCTGCTTCAAGAGATATACACAATAATCGGTTTAGTGGTCAGTAGCTGTCGATAAACCGGATATCTCACGTAGCGTTTGAACCATTAATGATAGAACCTTGAATCAAATTGTGCATTAATCTACAAGCACGTGTCTATATAACGCGAAACAAGAGTTTCGAAATTCTTGCTCGGCTCAAGAGATATAGGGCAATCTAAATGCTTGGGTCATTTGTGTACTGATAGTTCCCATTTTTGCCTGAAGGGTTAATAATGGAACTTTTAATCAAGTTGTAGACTAATCTACAAGAAGAGAGCTTTATAATACAAAAAAAAAGATTAAAAACACTGATTGATTCAAAAGATATCGAGCTATTAGCGCTTGGTCATTTGTGTACCGATAAACTGACATTTTACCCAGAATGGTTAATGATAGAAATTTATGTCAGATTGCGGGTTAATCTACAGGTGAGTACCTATGTATTGCAAAACAAAAACATTTTCGTTTGTCGTGATTCAGGAGATATACACAAAGTGACAGTAGTTACCGGTATACCGATAAATCACACGTAGAGATTGAACCGTTAACAATACAACCTTAAATAAAATTGTGGACTAGGCTTCAAGTAGATGGCTTAATGAATACAAAATAAGAGTTTAGAAAATCTTTCTGGTTCAAGAGATATAGGGCATTTTTCGCCTTGAAAAGTTAATGACGGAACTTTATATCAAACTGTGGATTCATCTACAAGTAGGAAGCTATATAATACAAAAAAAAATATTTTAAAAACTTGCTTGATTCCAAATCTATTATACAATTTAGGCCTGGGTCATTTGTGTACCGAAAATTCCAATTTTTGCATTGAAGGGCTATTGATGGAACTTTATATCAAATTATGGATTAATCTGCAAGTTGGTACTCATTTATTTCAGAAACAAAACCTTTGTCTGTGGTTATTGGAGCTTTTCGGCCGATAATTTCAAGACAAAACACAATTTTTCTTTTTCTCCTACGCGTTTCGATGGGTATTTTCCATCTTCCTCAGGGAGGCTGTATATTTTAACACAAAAATATAAACATAAAACAAAACAAACAAAAACTTTGTCATTTGGCTTGGACTGTAGTTATCGATAAGCCGATTTACCCACGGTTAAGGCGCTACGTATTTTAAATTGCGTGCTCCAACAACTCTGAACTCTGTATCTATTCTAGATACTTTCTAAAGACATAGATCATGTTTACAATAGCTAACATTTGTCCCATCCCTACGAACAAGAGTATAACCTGTCAAACTTTCGAGTTTCTTTTCTATTTCGTGCTTCCAATATGAGATGCCACTCTAGAGGTGGTACTTTGTCTATGAAAAAATTTTTTTCATAATTACCGATTATGGTAAAAACATAGTTTATGCCAAATGGCGGAGAAGAAGAGGAATCGAAACTGCCTCTCTATATTTCCATTATGCGTATACTTAGTAAAGCATCAACCAAATTACCTGGTCAAAAGTTAACATACATTTTTGTATGAGAACGTTCCATGTATTGTTTTTAACGATTTCTTGACCCCTCAAACCTTTCAGCCTGCAGCTTTTAGACGCCTCTTGTGTCTGAGGTTCATTGAATTGATTTTTTACCGCCAGGACGGCGCTATATTGCGCTGCGCGCTCTTTCGGACAGATACGGCCAATCCTATGTGTAGTGTGTTGGATTGTCAAACGTTGATATGTACGTACGCTTGTCTCAAAAATAGACTAGGGTTTTTGATGTTGCGTATTTGCCACGGCGTAGTAAATGCATACTAGCTGTATAATTTTTTGGCGTTTTGTGTAAAAATACTACACCAGTTTGCAAATACAACGATGCTAGAACATTTGCACAAAATCCTGAACTGCAGCTTACGATCGGTGCAAATGGTCGTGCATCGTTGCATTGCAAATTTACATTACATCAAACATCTTGCGTTTAGAATGCAATCCACAAAGAACACTTTAGGCTAAATTACGAACAAATTTGTTTTAGGTAATTCGCGATTCACGATTTTTTTTTACATTTCTTACCTAAGTGATCTTCACTTAAGTCGTGTCTCGTAGGGTTTTTTCGTTTGTTGATTGCTATGGTATTGTTATGATGATTTACTAAGGTCGCTCATGATCTGGTGCATTTTCATGCAATTGCATAACTTTGTCACCTCATATGCAATTAATCGTGAACTGCCTTTTTTGCAGTCAGAGCCTAAACATTCACTAATCTATTTGTAATTAGCAAAAAACAAATGTAAGCTAAAAATAATAAATTAAAAAACTACTAAAACAACAACTACATACCATGTAATTATTTAGCATAGCAAATAAGTAAATGTAATAAAAACGGTAAAACTATAAAAAAAATAAATAAAAAAATTAATCAGATAAATCTTTAAAATGGAAGCGCTAATTGTAACAATTGTATCATAGACTAATTAAGTGTAAATGTATGCAAGTATGTAAGTTTAACGCTTATAAAGTAACAAAACATAAACACGCAGCTTGTAGAAAATGTAAGAGAAATAAAAGTAACAAAAACATATTCATAAAGTGACAATAAAAAAACAAAAAACGATTAATTTAATGAATAAAAAGAAATTAACTATTGAACAACTAAAATGAAAAATGCATTTTTACTCGGGCGATAACGACACCACAACTGACTTCTTTCGTGCTATTGAATGGACTTAGATCTACCTTACCGTATGGTTCACCTCATTAAATGTTTGGCTACACTAATTTCTTCGCTGGCAGCACTGTATAAATGGAAATATGCATGATTTGCGTAGTAGGTCTACATAATTGAGCAAAGAATAGCTCTCTTGGGGCCGGAAACCGCTTCATTTTAGTTTGGCCCCCTTCACTATTTATGTTTAACCTATTTAAATGATGTTTTCGGAGTAATTTTTTAACAACAAATAAAACAGTTAATTTAAATTCTTCAAGCAGTTCCAAAAGTGAAGCTTCCCCGAAAATTGTATACAAATATTCTGATATACCTCGTAGCTGTACGAAAATTGTTATTAAGAAGTTACATAATTCCACTCGGGGTTGTGTTTTGGTGAATATTTCTGTTGTCCCTTATGCGAAGCATGCTTTGACATACATAATCAGGGCTGTCATGGAATCCAAGTCGGTTTTGCGTTTTGTCGGAATTACAAACCAATATTGATTTAAATTGGTGTCATAAAACCGTATTGGTTTTGCTCTTTTCGAATGTAAATAAAAGCGATGTTCGAATCAGCTAATCAGCTGTTTTGCAGTGTTATCTGTTCACAGGCAATTTTGATGTTAATTTTTTGGCAATATTTTATAAAATAATTGTTTTGTGCATTTAAACAGAAATGAATTGTGGGTTTCTAAATATTTACAGTGATTTGCAGTTTCATTGCATACTATCGCATAAACAAAGAGGCTTTCCGATTTGTATTGGACACCATTGAAGGACGCTTAACTGGCTCGCAAGTTCTGCCAGTGCTCCAACTAGCAGCTGCGTTACGATTTTTAGCTGAAGGATCCTATCAAAGATCAGTTGGCAAGGATTCTAGCATCAGTGCAGGTAGAAACACGATGTCAACTATTTTAGATGATGTGCTTCGTGAAGCCCTTCGCAATATCTGGATGTTTCTCCATAAATTCAATCAAAATACTGTTTTGCATTGAATTTTTATGCTTTCCCCTATTAAGAATGAATATATATGTATATTTGCATTTATTTTTATAAAATAACCCTTTATTTACTTACATTTTAGAAAATATTCAACTGTAAGAGAAAAACAACTATGAGAAAATGAAATCCAACGGCATTTAACTGATTGGTTTGTTTCCGATAGCAAAATCGATATTATCGAATTCTGTGACAGCTAAAACCGACATTAATTCCAACCGATAACAGTGGATTTCATGACACCAGAGTAATTTCTTTGTCGTTTTTAAATCCGATTCCGACAAAAATTGGATTCCATGACAGCCCTGAATACTTCCACTTTTCTTTCTTATCATACTACGTCGAATTTTAGTTCGAGTTGCTGAACTGTCGAATTATTTACTGAAATATTCGGTATAGCATATAGCATACTTTATTTACAACACTACTATGGTAGTAGTACTCACAATTAAATTACTCACGTGCTTCACTTCAGCGTGGTAAAGTTCAAACTTTTTGACTATTCCTCAGCTTGTGCTAAGATAACAAATGAAAAAGTAAACACCACATTATACAAACAAATATCGCACTCTATGAGTCTCCTAGCACCTGTCAACCATTCCATTGTCCGGGGGCTTACTGTACAGGTAGGCTAAGAATCATGTAGTAAATACTGAGTTACCTTAAAACTTTTCGTTGAATAGCACGGACTTGGTTATTTATAGAGTTCATCGAAGCGCCCGCTGAGAACCTACAGGGTTCTTTAATCCCTGTTATTCAGCAGAATTAATGTTGAACATTTATGTTATCTTGCTTCAAATATTTATGTACCCGTATTCGTGCCCAGTAAGAACGTGGCGGCGAGTAGCAAAAGGTATGACAAAAGCACTGTCTATTCGCGAGTAACCACCCTGTATCGCATAAAAAGCTTTGGTGTTCAAAAATTAGGTCATATAGCTTTTAGAGTAAATTTTTTTACTTAAAGAGCTTTATATATCCTTATAATGGTGAAAAGCTCGTGGTATATACTTAATTTTATACTTGAACTTTGCAAATATGTGTCTGCAGTAAAAGTAGACAGACAGGAAAATAATTATAGTTAGAAATCTTTGTTATGGTAATTGCTTTATAGGGAACTTTTTGTTGTGACATGGTTCTCTATTCAAATCCGATAACTACCTTATTTGCTGGCAGTTAATATTAGCTTAACAAAAATATCTAAAGAAGAAAATAAGGTTGTTAAGTTTGCTTAAATCTTTCAGCTGTCACTTTTTTGGAACCTGTTCCTTTTTGCAACCAACGAATTGGTAACTTTTTCAAGTTGTCGTGGAAGCACAACGTGGAGGCGTACATGGGCTTTATCGCCCTCTCTTTCTCATTGGTCATTTACAGCGATTGTAAAGCCTATCCTATACTATGGAGTCTTTGTTTGGTGGACAGCCACACAAAAGCGAACCTACTTCAAAAAAGAGGGGTATGTAGACTATCAATGCTCAGCATTACGGGAGCCCTGAAAACAACCCCGACGGCTGCACTATATGCCATTCTGCACATTCCACCTGTAGACCTAGTGGCAAAGATCAGAGCGCTAACAACTGCAACGAGGCTCAGCGCCTCTACTACTTGATTTCGTATGTGCGCTACGAAGGGGCTCTTAGAGCCACTAGTGGTGGATGGTTGGCACAAGGGTGCCCAAATGACGGACGAGGCGATAACGTGTAAACCTATGGTTTTAAAGTATTGGATGAAGTGGGACCTGCTGTATACTGTGCTAACAATGGAATAAAAGAACGTCAACTTTTTATTGACAATTGAACATAGAATCTAAAAATGTGTTAGAGTGTAAGCAATCCCTGGAAGGAATCAATATAGGGAGAAGCATACATCTTTAGTGAGTCGTAGGGCATATGGGAACAGATTAGAATGAAAAAGCGAATGAACTAGCTAAAAAGGACACAGATGTCCCCAATTAGATTGTGCGATATGGGCACAAGACGAGAGTTGCACACGATCGACCAAGCGAGAAGGGCGTGGATCCAAGCGCGGGACTGCAAAGTGTCGAAGATCATGTGTAGGTCTTAAAACCTTAGACTAAAAAAGTGACTCCTATCATTGAAAAGAGAGGACTGTAGACTCATGGCGAGAAACGATCGAGCACGTTTTGTGCTGGTATCCGACGCTTGCCAGTATTCCGAAGGACTAAAAATAGGTACGCTTAGAGTGTCTAAAATGATAACATAGCCCAATATTACTTGCAACGCTGCCTTCGAAATATGAGACAACTTGAGGTTCCTTCTTATGCTTCACTCATTTAATTTAAAGGGTTTTAGTAATGAACGAGAATAATACTCCTTTTGTTTGTATAAAGGAAGTGATTACTAATTTTTTGATGCACTTCTGAATAGATTTTGCAACCCCTTTATTTATTTATCTAACTCTTCTTATCAGAACGATAGGATATCTTTAGGTACGAATACATATATATCTTGTTCAACCTCCATATTTAAAGACTTCTATTCCTGATATGATGGTGAGGATATTGCAGAACATGTCACTTGCTTCTTCAGATTAGGTATTTTGCTAATCCGCATAAGCATTCAGTAAAATCGTTTGCTTACTTAAGGTTCGAAGTATTTACCAAACAAATTTTGAAATGAAATTGTTCAAATTTGAAATCAGACTTTTGTAAATAAATTACAGGATTAAATTTGATAATAATCAGGTCAAGGATCAAGGATTACCCACAACAAGTGGCATAAACGACAGCGAAAATATTAGTGCTCGAAATCTTTAGTGGAATAAAATAATCGACATTTTGCGGCGAAAATCAGAGTCCATCACTGCTTAGACAACGAAACTTTTAGGGGACCTTCTAAGTATTTGGAGAATTGTTCTGTGGTAACTTTTTGACCAAAAGTACATTAAGTGAAGTAGAAGGAGATGAATTTAAGTTTTTGCCTCGGTATTCTAAAAATTAATTACAAGACAAACGTGGGTAAATACGATATTTTTGTGTTTCTGTTCTTCCACGGGGGAGTGGTGATACCATGGTATTTAGAACACAATTTTGCATAAATAAATATTTTAAACTCTAGATATTAAGACCAAATGATTGCTTCAATATTTATTTAAGTAGGTTTAAGGCTATAATTATTATTTTATTTTTGAAAAAAAAATATTGTTGGACTTGCCTTAACTATTTTTGTCCGAAATAAAGGATAGAACTCAGTAGTTTTGCAAGTAATATTGTATTTATGAAAAAATTTGTATAACACTCACAGCAAATGAGCTGGTTTGTACCAAAACTGTTCAATAGATACAGCTCTACTGTTGTTCCATCCCTAATGCTCGAAATATATAAGAGAAAGCTTGCGAGAGTGTAGAAATGTAAGAGCGTAAAAGCTTCTACCAACCGCACTGCAATAAATGCAAGTATCTCATGTATGATTTTCTTTTACAGCTGCCTAGCGAATAATCATACATATGTACATATATACAAAGATACATTCAACATAGACCGGTTTCGCTGGCACCACGTGCTATCGTATCTAAAGTTTGTTGCTGAATCACTAAATTGAAGTGCTACAAAGTTTAAGAAAGTTTACCAAGTTCTAAGAAAATAGTATGAATACACATACATACTAGTTATTGCCCCACCGTCATTTAACGCGCGTTTAATATTAGCTTATAGCTAAATTCTGTTCAACCGAAAGATAACACAATCAGTAGGAAGCGACCGATGGTAACCCAATAAACATTTTTGTCAATTCTCAGTTTGAGATACATTTGAGAATCAGTCCATTTCTCACATTTCAAACGTTAGTTTTCAAATGCATTTCAAATAACCGTTGATAGCATTCTCAAGCTAAAAGGCACATTTTAATATGGAAGTTTTCTTTATTTCAAATTGAGAATTTTTGGATTCTCAACTTGTTCTCAAACGAGAATAAAGCGGAACGAAATCGAATCCACTGTTGTGCCACTTTCGGTAAGCAAATTTATTATTTGCCTCACTTCACTTTTGACTCGTTTAGATTTATGCATAATGTAGTACAGTATCTCTTAATATTATTAAAATGTATAAAAAAGGACGTGTGGCACTCGGGGACTGCCGCGGTAAAGCTATGCATATTATCAACTTATGCAATTATAATATTTATGCAACATTTTGTTTTCTTTGATATTAATTCAAGTTTTGTCTTTGATATTAATTCAAGTTACACTTTTTAAGCGTGGTGACCGATAAGAAAATAGCTTACAATTTTTTTAAATATTTAAATTTAACTTTAACTTTAACTTTATGATAGAGATCCAATTTTATGTATTTGGCCTGTTGCTAACACCGAACCTTTTTCGAACCTTTTTGACAAATATTCGTTACGGTTTTTTTTTGATTTAGTCGCCAAGCCCGCGATAAAATCTATGCAATAGCTTAATACTTTCTTATTTTTTCACTTTTTGTCCAACTTCACTCAATAAAATCGCTTGTTTACATTTCCAGCTAAAATGCAAATTAGAGATCGACGAATTAACAACGGCACTATCGACGACACTATCGATAGCATTGATGTAAAATAAGCATGTTGTACTATGTTTTATTTTATTTTTGGGTTTCATGAACACTTATTATGTACTTTAAAATTTAGACACATTGGCGCAAAAAGTATTCACATTATTATTAACGAAAATATTCCATGATATCAACGGTTTTCAACCAGAATGGAACGAAATCCAAGTATATCTAAAACCATTATCAAGTTGAAGAACAACGTTTGACAAAAGTTGAGAGAATATTTAGCTTCAAATGATTATAATACTGAATATCAAACTGAGAATCAATGTTTTTCTCAAACATTTGAGATTTCTGTTTTCAGTGTTTGTTGGGAAATGCCACACAATATGAAAAAGACTTCGCCGGCAAGAGATTACGTTGACACTGTAAACGAGCGAATCGTCACAATTGGCATCAAGGCATGTTCCTGTAACATCTCGTTTATCAGCGACTATACGCAAACGGATGATAGCACCGGCATGGATATGGTTCTTCAGTCCTCATAAAATAATTTAAAAAAAAATTTTTTAAGTTAAACGGTTTTATTGAAAACAATACTTACATTAAGTAGTAATAATACTAAAAGATAGAAAATAATTCTAGGGCGTTGATCAGACAATTAAATAAAAGCGTGAAACTTCTAAAAATATGAGGCGTAGCATAACCTGATTAAGGTTCAGTTGGTCTTACTTATGACTATCAATAGAAATTTGACGCGTCCAACTCTTTTATTTAATTGTCTGAACAACGCCCTAGATTGATGTGGAGTGTGATGACTAGTACCTAGGACCTACCTAATTATATTCTATCTTTTAGATTTTAGATTTTCGCAAAGATGCTGTAGCGTCCATTATTCTGAGCTCAAATCTGTATTAATTTGATTCATCATTTTAGAGTTATTGGGATTTCGATCAGGGATTTAATTTTTTTTGGATGGGCAGGTCCGCCCATCTCCGTCTCTCTCTCTGAAATTTATGGAAATTGCAACAAATAGTCCCTGGACATCGATTTTTTGCTCAGAAAATTATTTGGAAGTGGCTATGTGTTCAGAAGTTCCGGATAAGTAAATTAAAAAATAAAAAATAAAACCAACAAGAACCCAAGGAAGAACAACAATAACAGGAAAGAAAACAACATTTCCGGGTAAATCCTTACATTAGCACATAATTGCTATAGCTCGTCCAAAAATATTTGAAATTTTTCAAAGTCCTATTTATAAAGTATATTTTACATTTCTTCTTATATTTTAAATGAAATAAATAATGTGAATATAGAATGCAGTCTGAAGATATTCACATACATTTTACTCATTACCAAATTAAAAATTTTATAAAAAAAATTATTTAGCCTCCAGTCCAATTTGGATGTTAAATATTGATTCAGACGAAAATCACTTAACCCCAGATTAAGTTTACTGCGGTGTTAATGTGGATATATTCTGTCAAACAACTTTTCGAAAAAAAGTAGTATTTTAATTTGTGTTAGAAAGTTTCCTGACTGAAAAACAGTTTTTGGATAAAGAAGCAAATTCACTTCCGAAGGCTTTTGGCCGTACATTTTTTTTCTCGTTTGGTACAAAATGATTTATCATCCCTGGTCCAAACATCTTGACAGCCAACCAACCCACAAACAAAAAAGCTCCAAAAGCTCTCTGACAACACCGCATACAAGCAAATGACGTTAGTGAAAGCAGTCATGATAAATTTCAAGCAAAAGAGAACTTTCAGTTGTTCGCCAACGTTCTAGTGAGTGTGTTGGTGGCACTTACGTTAAGTTGGGTTGTGAAGCAGAAATTAAAGAAAGCGCGGCATTTTAGATAGTAAAACGTGAAGTGCAACACGCAGACGAGCTAAAAAGCAAGCAAATTATCAAATGTGAGCCCAAACCAGTGTCAGTGCCAGTGCCATTTGAGCGCCCGGTGTTTGAATTTGTTATTTTAGTGCTGCTGCTACATAAAAGCGTACATAAATAATATATTTAGAAAGAGAAGTGTGTCTATGTGTATGTGAAATGTGTTTGTGCGTGGCTAAAGTAAAGTAAAAGAAGCAAAGTGGGCAAATTGTGCGAATAAGCGCAGCAGCTAAAAATTGTTGGCTAGGAAAGTTATATTCCTATATTTGTTGCAACAAAGAATTTACTTGAAAGAAGTGCAAAATTTTTCCTGTTTGTGTGTAGTTCTTGTAAATTTGTTTTAAAAAAGAAAAAATTAGCTAAAACCGAACCTTACTCAATTAGAAATCGTTTAACATCGTCATCATATGGAAAATCGTAAAGTGAAGTTAACGTTTATTTGTTTTTGCATTCGTTGCATGTAGACGGCGCGTCTAGTAGTGCTGCCAGGAAAAAGACGAAAAAGAAAAAAAACCGAAAAATACAAGTCAGAAAAGGGGGCGTGAGTGTAAGCGAGTGTGCCGTTGTTACTTGTGTAGTTATTACAGAATTAATTTGTGCTTGTACGCAAAATATGGCGCCGGGCGTATGCGTAACAAGTTTCCGTATGTTAATACGACGTACGGAGCTAAGCAGTCATTTGTGTCGTGGATTGCGTCTCACACCGAGCGGGTCATATTTAATGGTAAGTCAGGGTAAAAGGCCAAAAACGATTTCTTTTTATGCTCCAGGTACGGAAGTTGCGCTTGTGCTATACATTTCTGATCCAATTTTTAACAACTTTGCTACTTCCTATTCTACTCTACTCCAAATCACATTTTCGTGCGGGCAAAGCACCGCTAACAGCTGCTAGTCTCAAACTTTGCTATTTGTTGCTGCATTTTTATGATGTTTTACTTCACCCACTTTATTTACTTACTTAAATTGAAGGCGGCAGCAGGTTGACGACTTTCGGCACTCTTTTAACCGCCCAATAAAATCAACGAATATAAAAGCATGAGGAACAATTGAAAAAGCTTATGTGTAGACATCGAAAGGGCTAACGTTATTTTGGCAGCTGTTGAGAGGTGATCAGATGGAGGAGATCAGATACATATATGTATATAAAATAAAATTAAAATGTTATTAATATACTAGACGTATACATATGTATGTATATGTATGGATATAGGCATATAATTGGTGAGCATGCAAAAATATTTCGATACCGTAGCGTCTTGCCAATTGTGACAGTTCATGAGCTGGATAATTAGAAGGGTATGTAATCTTAGTAGTGGCGAGGGATAACATAAAAGCAAGCCTCCTAGCGTTGCACTAAATTTTACAGTGGCTCAAAAAAGTATATTTATCGGGCACCGAGTATAAATCTATATCTATAAATCTTATAAAATGAAGTCGCTAAATGTCACTGTACGCACATCACTTCATACAGAATGCTCCGATTTTAACACGTTTTATTGCATTTCAAAGCGTAGTTACGTGACATGAACATTTTCAACATAATTTGAAGATATATATTATTGGGGCCTGCCGATTGCCAAAAATTAGTAAAAAATCATAAATTTTTGTTTGACACAGCAATAAACTCAAAACGGATGGATCGATTGGAATATTTCTTCTTTGCAGTTAACCTTTAAAATATTTACTTCGTTCTACATCAAAAACAAAAAACTTGATTGCTTTCTAAAATGAGCATAATTATTTAAATAAAAGTAACACTTTTACCAATAAATGCATTGCGTCTGTTTGTTGTTGTTATTGTTGTTGTAGCGATAGGGTTGCTCCCCCGAAGGCTTTGGGGAGTGTTATCGATGTGACGGTCCTTTGCCGGATATAGATCCGGCACGCTCCGGTACCATAGCACCATAAGGTGCTAGCCCGACCATCTCGGGAACGATTATGTGGCCAGATTAAACCTTCAGGCCATTCCCTCCCTCCCCACCCCCAAGTTCCATGAAGAGCTTGGGGTCGCCAGAGCCTCGTCTGTTAGTGAAACAGGATTCGCCGCGGATAGGTGAGGTTGACAATTGGGTTTGGAGAAGCTATATATTGCGCTGGCAACCTGTAGGGTTGCGATACACAGCCCCTTGATCTGGTATTTTTAGTCGACACCTACCGCGGGTATATTCTGATCCCCTAACCCGCTGGGGTGCGTCTGTTTGTTCGCTGTGAACTGTGCGAGCAAACTTGCGTTGAGTGGGATATTATGCTTCACATATGTACATTAGACTGGGTAGATTTATTAAGCGATATCGCGCCATCGATTTTTCGACAGGATTTGGTCTCAGGAAAAACAAGTTCCACTACGCATACCCAAAAAATAATTTTCGAGCCTGCGAAATTTAATTTTCGACTTTGATTTTTAAAGCTTTTTCATGACCTACTAAAAAAATTTTCATTTGATTGTAAAATTTTCATGTATACCCTGTCCGACCCAAAAATGTCCGCTAAAACGTTGTCGCTAACAGTTTTTTGAAAAAAATACATACCTATGAAAAATGTCATGAAAAAAACCTTAAAAATCAAAGTCGAAACAAAGTCAAAAGAAATGAAATTACGCAGGCTCGAAAATTATTATTTTTTTGCTTATGCGTAGTGGAACTTTTTTTCCTGAGCCCAAATCCTATCGAAAAAACGATGGCGCTATATCGGTTAACTTTCGTCCCTACAAATCAACCCACCCTAATATACATACATGGCATTCGCTAGAGTTATTTAAGTTCGGAAGTACATTTATATTTATGCATTGATGTACATACATATCGCTCATTTACTTCAATAGTGTCATAACTCAAAAAACATGACTTTTGAGTTAATCTATAAATCTTATAAAATAAAAGTCGCTAATGCCATGTATGCACATAACTTCACACAGAATGCTCTGATTTTAAACGGTTTTTTTGCATTTGAAAGCTTAGCTACGTGAGATGGTACAGTTATTATAATTTGAAGATATATATTATAGGGGCGTGGCAAATTGCCAAAATGTAGTAAAAAATCATAACATTTTTGGTTTGTGTTTGTGTGGTTGTTCGCTGTGAACTATGCGCGCTATTGTTTTGAGTGAGGCATGATGCGACACATACATACGTACTATATATGTAGCATTCGCTGCGTTATTTAACTTCGGGCGTAGGTTTATAGGTGTGTATGGATGTACATCACTACATAGTATAAAACAAAGTCACTTTTTCTGTCCCTATGTCCCTTTGAATGCTTAAACCTTCAAAAATACGCAACGGATTTTGATGCGCTTTTTTTAATAGATAAAGAGTGATTGAAGAGGAAGGAAACGATGAACATATTTGGCTGAAAATTGGTGGAGGGGTAGCCTAGAAGCAGGAGACAGACATAGAATAATTTTTATCCCGTTCTGGCTAGGGTCTTGAGATCAATACGTGGACCTGGGTAACCTGGGATATGTTTGTACAATTTGGGTATCAGATGGAAGCTGTTTATGAGTACTTTGATACGAGGTATTTTGCGTACCCGCGGGTAACTAGGGTCTCAAGATATAGGCCAAAACGTGGACCCGGCTATCCGTAGAATGTGTTTATGCAATATGGATAACAAATGAAAGCTGTTGATGAGTGCTTTAGTACAGGGTAGTTTTCATACCTATTTGTTACTAGGGTCTCGAGATATAGCCAAAACTTGACCCGTGCTACCCCTAGACGTGAGTGTATACAATATGAATAACAAATGAAAGCTGTTGATGAGTGCTTTAGTACCGGGTAATTTTCATACCTATTGGTGACTAGGGTCTCGAGATATATGCCAAAACGTGGATCAGGGTAATACTAGGATGTGTTTTTACATTATGGCTATCAAATTGAAGCTGTTGATGTGTGCTTTAGTACAGGGTAGTTTTCATACCTACTGGTGACTATTGTCTCGATATATAGGCCAAAACGTGGACCCGGGACACCCCTAGAATGTGTGTGTAATATGTATATCAAATGAAAGCTGTTGCTGAGAGCTTTAAAGTAATTTTCATTGTGATATTCGATTTAGTCGCATCAACCTGGCAATACTGATAAATATGCATGCGAAGCCGAAATAAATACATGAATTAATAATACCCACATACCTATTTACATACGTCCTATGCGATTTGCCTGAAATTTGGTATATAAATTTACCTATATTAGTATTTATGGTCCTTTTTTCCGGGAAGTAGACCAGAGACGGACTGGGACTGAGACTCGGAGTGGGACTGAGACTCGAATGGGACTGGAACAAAATAGATACCACCCTCTTGGACTGGCAATAAATGATGAAGAAGAATGAGAAGAACTTGAGATAAGAGAAAAGAGGGAAGGAGAAGGAGACTGAGAAAGAGATAGAGTGAGACGAAGATAGAGAAAGATGAAGCGAAAAAGACGGTGGTAGAGTGAATGAAATGATTAAGAAAAAGTGAAGAGGGGGCGGGCAGAGTCTAGACGGAAAAAGCTTAGTAAAATGTATTCATATAGACCAAATTTTAGGGCAGAACATGTCTGCCGGTCTGCTAGTAACATTTAAACGTATCCAGTAACATGATCTGTGTTGTATAAAAAAATCGTTGATATCCGTTACAAATTTAGCACGTGCTATACAAATGAGAATATGTCTTTATATGCGCAATATATGTCAGGTTAAATCTTTGAATGGCTCTGCTGGAAAATTGTGCTTTTGAGTTATGACACTATTGAAGTAAATGAGCTTATGTATTTCTTTTCATTTCAAATCAGCTCGATATAGTGTATATATATTTATGCGTGTTGCAAAGTTAACGCAACATACATGGTTAAGAGTTCATACATCTTTCGAAAAATGTTCTTTCGTTAAAAATTTTAAACATTTCGTTAAAATTCTTAAACAAAAGTTATATTTTTGGGTATGTTTGTATGTATATGCTAATGTTTGTGCATTAAGGAGATTTAATCTATCTATTTCTATACATATAAAGAAGAATGTATGCTTGTAGGAAGCTTATGGACTCCGAAACCACTACCCGATTTTATTAAAATTTGCAGGGTTGGTTCATGACAAACCGAAAAGTCTTCCTGTGAAGTTGCTTTCCCGGAATGTGGACTAGGGATCGATCTATTCGAACAAAGTCTATTCACGATTCAATTTGCTTGAAATTTTAATATAGGTAGCATTTTGCATATATTAGTATATACGAGAATTTGTTCCGGGAAATGGACCACGGACCAACTGGGACTATGAGAGGGGACTAGGGCTGAGACTGTTACTGGAACTGGGACTGGGCATAAAGATGGAGAAGAATAAGAACTAGAGAAAAGAGAAAATAGGGGCGAAGAAAGAGACTGAGAAAAAAAAATAGAGTTGGACGAAGATATAGCGGAAAGTGAAGTGAATGAAAAGACGGAGAGGTAGAAAGAGACGCATATGAAGAGAAAGGTGGAGGAAGGAGTGAATAAATGGCCAAGAAAGAAGTAAGGAATTTGAAGCTTCTAGCCGTAAAAAAGGGGGCAGAAATGACAGCTTATATGGGGTATATACTATACTATATACCGATCTATACAATTTTTTCAGACAACAATGAATGCTCTATACGTAAGCAGTCGGTGAAATTTGAAGCTTCTTGCTGTCTGTTAAAATGGGGCAGAAATTATGAAAAGGTTGTTATCTGAACAATCGGTTGTATGAGATATATACTATATACACCATCTTTCTGTACAATTTTTTCAGACAACAATTAATGCTCTATACGTATGCATTCGGCGAAATTTGAAGCCTCTAGCTGTTCAAATGGGGCAGTAATTACGAAAAACTTCTTATCTGAACTACCGATTGTAAATTGAGGAAGATATGACAAAAATCCTATCTTCTGAATAATCGTTATATGGGGGATATATGCTAAAGTGGTCCGATCCGGCCGGTTCCGACAAATGTCTAATCGGACACCTAAATATACCCGCT